>CAHIKZ030005544.1:1107500-1110000 GCA_903632075.3 Acanthosepion pharaonis
TTATACAATATGATGAACAACCTTAAAGTTGCATAATAAAATCTTACACTACCAGATTGAAAATATTTTTAATAGGTAGTGAGTACAAAACTTTATTAATGCTATAAAAATGAACATATTAAAGTTGTATATAAAAAAGAAACACAACAGTGGGAGAAGAGCAAAGCTAATAAAATAAATCACCATAGAGCAGTGAATTGAAACAATAATAACAATAAACAAGAAAATAAACACAGAACAAAAAAAGAGTCTAACCAGTTTTTGAATAGAAACAGGTATTACAAGCTGAAATGTACACACACACACATACATACATATATATATATATATATATAGGGTGCAATGGATAAATTGTCATCTAAATAACACAAAAATGAAAATAATACTGATATCTCATTTTAATAGATATGTTTACCAAAATTACACAAAAATATCTTGAAATACTAAAGAGTATATTTATTTAATAAAATCACCATTGGCTTCAACCAAGGTCTCCATACGACTTCAGAATCTCCTGCAACTCTTCTGGATGGTCTCCTTATTTAAGTTGGTGAATTTTAGTATAATCCTTGCCTTCAGTTTATCTTTGGTGTTACAAGGTGTTTTGTTGGTCTCTTGCTCATCTGCACCCTACACATAATAATCAAGGGAGTTGAAATCTGGGGGAGTTTGGTGGCCAGGGAGAATGTCGTCACAGAAATTGTCTGACAGCCATGACTGGGTTCACCTGCTTGTGGGGCATGGTGCAGAGTCCTGTTATCAGACATAGGGTCTTCCAGCAGCCATTCTCTTGAGCCAGGGCAGCACTACCTCCTCAAGGCACTTGATGTAGGCCTCTGTGTTGAGTTTGAGGCCCTGTGGGAAAATGAATGGAATCCTAACGTCGTCATCAATAGGGATCACTCAAAATCCTATGATGTTGACTGCATGTATCCTCCAATTCTTCCTGAATCCTCTGCGCTGTCTTCAGATTGACGTCCAAACACACTGAAATGTTTGTATTGGAACCAATGGTGCGAATGCCAAGCAGTACAGCATATTGTTTCCAAGTTTCTGTTGGACTGAATTGCGTCATGGTGCTCTTTTTCTCACAGATGGTGCCCAACTGACACTTCTATACTGTACAGTCGACAAAATCAAAAAAACAATGTGCATGTGCGAAATTAAAAGTATAAAATGGCAATAATTTACCTATTGCATCCTGTATATATATATATATATATATATATATATATATATATATATATATATAGGATGCAATAATTTACCTATTGCAACCTGTGTGTGTGTGTGTGTGTGTATATATATATATATATATATATATATATATATATCTTACCTTAAAGACCACCCTATTGGGTAGCATTTAAGCTAGCTCCTGTGGAGGGCACTTGATTGGGCCTTCATCACAATAGGTAGGGAGGAGTAGACGCAATAGGCAACAATAAACTACAGAAGAACTCAAAACTGATTGCTGCATTTAAGTTTTGCATTAATATTTAAGCTTACTTTTTAAAAGTTCAGTGATAATTCCTCTGCCGCCGCTTAATTTAAAGACAATTTGATGTATGTAGGCCCTTACTTTCTGTACAAACAATTATTTTTATTTCATGGGTGACTTTCACTGGATTTTGTAATTAATTTCGATTATTCTCAAATTTATTTCCAAGTTATAAAAACTGTTATCGTTCAAAATTTTGTCGCAAAAAATCACATAAAGAAATTACTGAAAGCAATCATTCTAGTCCAGAGTGTTTTTAATTTGCTCATGGAATTGGCCTGGCTCCAAAATGGTATGATATATTGGGCCTCACTCTCTTGGAGTAAAGTTGAAACAGTGTGACACTTGCATTTATTTTATATATCCTGAAATTTATACCAATATTGGTTGCTTATTACCAAGTTTATTTGGAACACATTGACTTGCATAATAAAATCTAACATATTGTATTATAATAAAATTCTGTTCACTGTGTGTGTATGGACACTACAGTGAGTCAAAGGTTATTGTATATGCACACACACACATGGGATTGTCTAGAAATTAATCATTCTTTTAAGAATAAAATTTTGAAAAAAACTGACAAAAAGGCACAAAAAACATGTTTAATAAAAGCAGGTTCTATGCCATGCATCATACTTTTGTCAATATGTAGCAATGTCCTCTGCTTGTACTTTAAGAATCTTGGAATCTGTAAATGCTAAAAAGATTTATTGTGTAATTGTCAGTGGATCACTTTTTTGTTTTGGTGTATATGTGGCCAAGTAACACTATGAGAAATACACACACACACACATCACGTAAACAAAATTCAGTTTGATCATTTTAAATGACATCAGCTTTAAGCGACTTGTAACTTGAAATGGATTCCAGCAAATGAAGGAATGCTGGAATTAGCCAAACACATTTTCATAAATGGATAAAGAATGGAATTCTTGATAAGTGAGTGCAGTAACAGTTGAAAGTCACAAAAACAAAAGTGATCTTGTTAAAGTTTAG
>CAHIKZ030005544.1:1115000-1390000 GCA_903632075.3 Acanthosepion pharaonis
AATGGGGATAGGTGTTGATATTTTTTTGTGTGAATGGGTGGGGGTTTTAATATTATTAACAAGGTATTTCTGTGTGTATCTGTATTAAGAAAAAGATGATACAAATTGTGTATAAAATTTGATTAGAAACATCTACAAGCTGAGAACAGATAATCTTAGTTGCCTAATAGAAATGCTTGGGTACTACTATAGTATATCTACCATCCATTTTCAACTATAGTAGGATATCTACTATTCATTTTCTATGCTATGATATTTACCAACTGTTGAACAGTGAACTGGTTATGTATTAAAAATCATTAACAATTTTTAATATACAAAAAATTTTTTAAAAAATCATCAAATAGTGATTTTTAATGTTTGTAAACTGATTTGATATCATTTTAAAAAAGCACTGAACAAGTCATTGTTTTTCCTGAGCATTTTCCAGCAATAAAGAGTACATCATTATTTATGGTAGGTTGCAAATGCCTCAGTGGGATTTTATTTTATATATATATATATATATATATATATATATATATATATATATATTATTTTTTTTTTTTTTTTTTTAAGAAAATTTTCCAAATTTGAAAACTTTCATTGGTGCAAACAGTTGGTGTTTATACTCAGGTAAAGGACAGAATACTGAATATTAATTTTCAGAACAAAAGTTCTCTCTTTTAGATTGAATTAAATCTAGCAACTCTTTGCCATTCTTTATCCATCCCTTTTTTTAAAGTTCACTTAATAAAAGACTCATAGACATTTACTGATGAGTATAAGAGGAGGTAGTTTGAAATGAAGATTCTGAGAATATGGGGGATAGATAATGGTAGATTTATGAGGTTGATATTGTAGTTTTTGGAAATGGGGTGATTTTTTAGAGTTTATTAACCCTTTCTGGGTTATTTAAAGCCAAAACATGTTTTAGATTGTAAGAATAATTCTTAACAAATTATGCAAATAACAATGATTTTCCAGATAAAAATCCTACTATTTAACCCACAGTTGGGGGAGAATCGATTCCCTTGGTTCCAATTTGAATAGAAATGATTGCAAAACACTTTCCCCTCCCAATTTATAGGCAGAAGCAAACAAATGTATGCTGGAATTTCTTCCTAGACAATAAGATAGGCCACTTCTCGGTCTTCTCTGACTCAGTTCCAGTCTGTCATGCCTTGAAGTCAGAACGCTACATTCATTTATCCAAATTTGCTCTTGTATGTCAACCCCAATTCTTAGTTTGTGAACTTTTTGCCATATTAATGTTGCTTTGCCTTATTACTGTTAATTTGCCTTACATATATTGTTGTTGTAAGGGAATGTCCCACTCTTCCTATCACCTATTGTGGACGGACTATATCAGTAGATATATATAGTGTGCACAGGATATACCTGGCAGACATGCTTCAGGAATTACTAGCCTGCTACCCAATTCCCTGTCTTTCAGTAGTGTATTCTCTTTTACAATAAACCTCTCTTTCTTTCATCTATGCCTGTGTTGCTGTTCGAGTACCACCTTTGTCTTTTCGTAACGTTCTTTAAAGATACAACAATTGTTTGCTTGCTTTATGTTATTTTTTACCTTGTTCTTTCCTTTTACCTGTTGTTGTTTATTACAAACTTTGTCAATTCTGTTTCATAGGTAGTTCTGTCATTTATTTACATTTAACCATGGCTACTCATACTACAGGTTATGAGCCCAGCACCCATTACACTTTCTTCCTTTCTTTTGTGCATTTCTTTTTCTTCTTTCTTTCTTGTCTTCATTTACTTAATCTTTTTTCTTCCTTCTTTCCCTTCTTTTCTTCCCATCTCTTCTTCCACTTCTGTTGGTTCTAATCTATGTAGGAATGACTACAAAACACTTTCCCCTCCCCAGTTTATAGGTAGAAGTAGACAAATGCATTCTGGGAATTCTTCCTAGCCAATAAGCTCGGCCGGTTGTCGGTTTCATCTGACTCAGTCCCGGTCTGTCTTGTCTTGAAGTCATAACACTGTTTGCTTATCTAAACATGCTCTTGTGTGTCAATGCCAATTCATAGTTTGTGAACATTTTGCCTTATTACTGTTAATTTGCCTTGCATATATTGTTTGCTTCTTTAATATTATTTTTTACCGTGTTCTTTTCCTTTACCTGTTGTTTATTGCAAATTTTGTCGAACCTGTTTGTTGGGCAGTTCTGCCATTTATTTATATTTAACCATGGCTACTAACTCTACAGATTCTTACCTTTCCCTATGGGATTTGTGTGTAACTGAATATAAAGAACCTGGCTGGAATTCCAATTTTTAATTCTGAGCCACTATCCATTATACTATCCACCCATTCAGCCAGTATCTGTCTATATTTCTGAGCCGACCAAGCATAGAAATGAATACAATGTAGGAACCAGTAATAAGGAGTGCCAGAGAAAATGCTAAGCCACAAAAATTTCCCAAGCCAACCAAGCATAGAAATGAATACAATATGGGAACCAGTAATACGGAGTGCCAGAGAAAAGCAATAACAACAAAAAATTGCAATATGAGCTCTGGTAAAGACATGCAATGATAACAGCAAAAATTGCAATATGAGCACTGGTAAAAAAAATGGTTGCTGAAGACATTAGGTTTATAATACCCAGAAATTCATATACAGATGTCATCAAGGACACATGGCACAGTGGATAAAGGCATCAGTTAGATCCAGTGACAGGACCCAAAGAGTATTTCAATACCTGGTTAAGGCAGTGGAGAACTTAGAGAGGGGAATTAGCAGGACAAATGACATCCATTAAACATGGCACGTGAAACTAGAACAGTCTACCCCAGTGAATGAAATAAAGGGTTCAGTTTGACATTCTAACCATCTGAAGAAGGCCGGAGCATACAATGGCCGAAACATTGTAATAAATATGGCAACAAAGATGAGGACAATAGTCCGAATAATGTAAATAATATATGTAACACTTCATCTCAGAAATATAGACAGATACTGATAGGCCGAAACGTAATAAATATGTCGACAAAGAAGAGGATAATAGTCCGAATAATGTAAATAATATACGTGACACCTCATCTCAGAAATATAGACAGATACTGATAGGCCGAAACGTAATAAATATGTTGACAAAGATGAGGACAATAGTCCGAATAATGTAAATCATGTACATTCAGCACATTTTTGGGGAAACATTCATGCAGGAGTCTATCCCAGAAAGTAGTGATTTTGGGAAGAATCTTTCCGAGTGAAATGTTCTTCTTACCAAAAGCGAATGAAGGTGAGATTCCATTTTGTCGATCTAGCAAAGGGAACCATAGCTGTAAATATCTTAGCTGGTGGTCTTAAAGAATATAGCTCATCTTAACATTTGCAATGGAAATAGCAATAAAGTAGTTTATATCCTTGTGACATTGCATCTATGAGGAAAGGGAGTGCAGGCTGGAAAACAAGTTATCCCTCACATGTAAACATTTTTTAACTCTGTCAAGGCCAGAAAGTGATGATTGGGCAACTCCTTCACGGATATAGCAGCAATACTCCATTTTTGGTCTGATCTGTCTCATAAAAATAATGCATATCAGGAGGAGTCATGTAATTTCTGGAATGATACAAGCTGACCATATTCAGGTTGTGTCGGAAAGTACATGCCAATAAAGAAAAATTATATAGTTTATTTATTATCTTGAAAGAAATTTCATTGATAGTTTAGACATGACCTGCTTGGTAGCTGAGGTAGTTGTTTATTTTCCAATGACACCAACATTTAAGTTCAAGCAACAGATACAGGAAGGCTTTACTCATTTGAAAGATCAGTGCAGTTTGCAACACAAACATTTTCTGCTTCATTTTTCCTTATTTAACCTTATCCCAAGTGTTAGTCTTTTAACAAACTTCTCTTCCTTTTCCTAAACAGTTCCATCCAAGCCAATTATCTACCAATTTAAAATTGACTTTATATAAGAGAAAAAAAGATTTAAGGTGTAAAGCCGTTTTTCTATGTACTTGTATTGCTTTCCACTTGGTATGCAATTAATTAGTCTTTCCAGAGCAAATCAATTTCTGCATTGATGAAAAGACCATCTAAAAAACAAACCAATTGGCTTTTCTTTTTTTTTATACTTTGTCATGTTTTCTTACCTCTCAGCAGCTTATTACAAGTCAAACACTGTACAGCTAAATATAAACAAATCACTTGGTCATTTTTGTAGAAAGAAAATGTTTCTGACCAAACATAAATCACACAGGACCATTTTGTTTTAATGCTACGACTTGAATAAACTTATTTAGTACATAAAAGTATGTAAAATCCAATTATCTTTTAATATAACACCAACTTTATTTGTACTGTTTGGATTTCTGAGATGGAATATTGCCATTATTTCATGAATTATTCATTCTGGTCTCTTCACTTTTGTCTGGGAACTTTCTTTACAATTCCAATTAAAACAATTCCAAGATACAAACAATGAAGAATTATTTTATATTTAAAAGAAATAACAGAAGATAAGGGATTCTGAGATGTGGTATTAGCCTAATTTATATGGACAAATGTCCTCATCTTCATTCTTCTAATCATAACATTTCTGCCATTGTACTCATAAATCTTCTAGAAATTTAAACTAAACCCTTTATTCAATCCACAGGGTTAGAATGTTCTTATTCTGCTGTCCATTGTAAAGAATGTTGCTCATCAGTTAATTTCTACTGAATTTTCACTACACCATTGAGTATAACTATCACTGCCCAACCAAGTGATCGAGTTCATGACCACCAGGAAATGAGATATACTTAACCAATGTTTTTATCCACTAAGCCAGTAAATAAAAGGTTTGTTTTCAAATATATATACAGTTACCAAATACAAACATATGCCTGATTAAGGCCAGGGTTTATTATAGCCAAAATGTTTTGAGAAAGATGAGAATGCTAGACCAAATAGATCAATGTATTATAAGAGGGTTCTTTTGAAGGCTTCTTCTATATTATTAAATGCAACAGGCATATGAAGAAAAAACAATGCATCAAGTGAAATATTTGAAACAATAAAGATAAGGATATGAGTTTTAATTTTGCAATAATCATTATGTTTCATACCAAAACATCAGACTTTGTTAAAATGATGAGCATTTAATCTGATATGCCTTATAAAAAAAAAAAAAAAAAAAAAAACGAACAAAAAAAAAAATGGGTGAAATGTTTCTAATCTACATTGGAAATATTGTATTTAATGGAATTTGAAACACTTTTTTCTGACAAATACTAACATTTCATAAATTTATAATAAACACACAAAAAGAAATTTGTTTTGAAGATTGAACAGGGGCAAAAAGGAAGATTTGATGAAGTTTTAGTATTACTCATTGTTTTATCTGCAGGACATCTCATCGCCGCTGACTCAACAACACTGACTCAATGACATGCAAACTATGAAATTTTTTGTTAACTTTTTAAAACCAAATGTAAGTTGTATAAGCTGTATTGAATTTGAATTCTATTTATATCAAAACTCCAAATTAAATTTTTGTAAATCATTTACTTGCTACCAAAGTGAGACTCTTGATGAGTTTTTAAAGAACTTGAAAAATTAAGACATGATTGCAATTTTAAAGATTGTACAACAAGAGAATATGGAAACAAAGCTATGTGAAACACCTTTATTTTGTGGAATTATTTCACTCTAGCTATCTGTCAAAGATTATTAGAAAATAAAACTTCTGATGGATTTACAGTCAGCTTATGATCCAGATTTGGATTTGGCATAAAGGAACAATAAAGCTGAAATTATGACAGTTGGTTTTCTATCCCAGTATAGACATGCCAGATTGATAAATATGTTGCCTGTGTCTGATATTGGAATTTCTTCATGTACCGGATGTCCATAAAGTTCGTGTGCACTTTAAAAATTTATGACTTTATTTGTATTTGCGATAGAAATAATTTGTAAAAAGGATTAGAAAGAAGTAAATCTATATTCTTTTAAGGTTTTATTGAAATTTTATTTAAGTTTCCACCTGTCCTCCATCATTAGCAATACAAAGGGTAATACGATTTTGCAGTTCACGGAAAACATTTGCCAACTGAGTTACATTAATGCCTGAAATCACATTAGTTATTTTAGCTGTACTTAAAACTAGGTACATTAAATTTTATAAATTTTTTTACAGATTATTTCTATCACAAATACAAATAAAGTTATAAATGTTTTAAAGTGCACACGAATTTTATGGACACCCTGTATTTTTACATTTCTGATCGTCTGATTTTAATCAGGCATACCGAAGTAGACATTGAAAGCTCAGCATCTGACTTCAGTAGGAAATATATTGCTCATCCAGCTATTTCTTATCTTGTAGATAATCATGCCTTTCATGTTGATATTTCCCTGAAAAAGACCAATTAATTCAATGATATAAACTTTTTTGAATTAACTGACCAGATCACAAAATCAAGTTTCTAAGCAGATTATAAAATATCAGTTGCAAAGGTGAATTGATGTTCTAATTCTGTTGAGATACTCTAGTCATTGCAACCAACAAAAAATGAGGATTTGTATGTATTTTACAAAAATTGGTTCTAGAATGTTCCTTTTTTCTTTTTCTTTTTTTTTTTATGAAATTTACTTGGGTTGACAAAATTTTATTAGCAGCTTCACAAGATCTTTTTGTACCCTCAGTAGGGATGTCTAGAACCTGCTTGTGTCTTCATGAGTAGATTTTTATAACCAGTAATCATGTGTTTGAAGTGATGCATTCTTCCTACTTACATTGCATTTGTCAGGTTTTAACAATTTCTATACATTGTTTTCTATTTTATTTGAATAACAGTCGAACATGGCTTACATCCATAGTTTTTATTGTAGGGAACAAACAGATAACCCTCAGTATACAAAGAACTGATACACCTCTATTAAATGGACTGTTCCAGTAGGAATATAAGCATCTATGGTTTTGGTCTCAGAGGGGGAGGGGTTCTCTTGCTTTCCAACTTCAGATGAACTTGTAAATATCTACTTGTACTGTTCTTGTTTAAAATAAACCCTTATACTTTGTAAGTTGCCGTTCTAGTTATTATTTCAATAACCACCCCGGACAACATTACAAAAGTTTTGTAACATATTTTTTACCTATATCCATTTGAAGCACAGTGGAGTAATGGATAGCAGCTCAGATTGAGGAATCAGAGAGCCGAGTTCAAATTCCAGTCAAATCCATTACATTCACTTATGTGCTAATACCATTAAGAAAGGTATGAATTCTCTTCTTCTCCCTCCAGCTATGAATAAATAGGACAGACCGGGTTCTATAGCCTTGGATGGCAACTGGTCTACTGCAGAAAGAAATGGCAACCTATTGCAGGAAAAAATCTGCCTTGTCAGTCATGTATTGACCTATGCATGTATCACATATGACACATAACTGACTGATCCATTTGAACTCACAACTACATTTTTATAATTAATTATACATTTTTAGTCATTAGATAATTTCTTGTTTGAAACTTAGTATATGTTTGGAGCCTTTGATCTAATATATATGTCTAACAAGTATAGCAAATCCTGTTCTAAGAAATTCAGACAAAGAATGGGGAAAATGATAATTTGCTCAGAAATCCGCTCTTTGTAAAATTTCAAAGGTGAATTTTTAGAATGTTTATGAATCTTTTCTGATTAGAATGAAACATTTTAATTATGACAAATTTTATTTTTGTATGCAATTTTTATATGATTTTTATCTATTTGTTCACAAGAATTGGTGTGTGTGTGTCTTCGTGCTAGATTTTAAATAAATTTTATACATGCATTTCCTTTAAGAAATGTATCTATTTCTTTTACTTTTACATACTCGTAACTATTTTCTGTCATTTAATTCTAAGAGAATCATCCAAAGATATAAGATTGGACACATACACACATTCATTCTTTTATTGTAGATGTTTTGTTAATGGCAGAAATTGTTGAAAGGTTTACATTTCTTGTCTGCTGTCATTAGGTAACTTCAATTAAATGGCATCAAATGGCTGTTGACCTTTTTTGATAACAATTTCTTTTTGTTTTCACTTGATGATTTAGCTTGAATTTTTGCATTTTGCACACAATTTATTTGTTCTGAGGAAAGTATTGTTGCGTCAACAACATGCAGTCACATGACTTTAGTTACTAAGCAACTGGCACTATCATTTATTCCCCCTCCCCATTCAAATACTTTTCTCAAGAGAAAATTGTCATTTAATGTTTTCTACGCTTTTTCTTGACTCCAATTATTTAAATCATTTGGGGTGGTGGCTTCTTTCTCATAACCCTGTTTCCTTTTTTTTTTATTTGATTTCAAATAATTGTTTGCCGCATGAGCTTTTCATTTTATCCTCGTTATACTATAATCAACGGAATTACATTCTTTTTATACTGGTTAACATATGTTCTTCTTAAAAAAAAAAAAAAAAATATGCATCAGACTGACCAGATTTTCTTAATGATTTTGTATTGTTAATCATTCAACATGTTAATTCATCTTGGGTAAGACGATAAACTACGTCCAACAGCAAGGCCTCTGATCAGGAGGTTTTGAGAAGCGTGGAACCACCTCTTAATTGCTGGTGTTCCGAGGTCCACCCTGACCTTGGGTGGTAGCACCTGTTAGGATCCCAGCTATGGGCAAATAGTTAACCCTGAAACTGGGGTAAAAACACTATAAAAGTGTAAAAACAGGTTTTAATACCAGAAATACTTTAGAATATTATTACCAGCAATAAATTTTTGAAGCAAAAAAACGATTACCAGCAATAGATTTTTGAAGCAAAAAACGATTACCAGCAATAGATTTTTGAAGCAAAAAACGATTGCCAGCAATACATTTTTGAAGGAAAAATATTACCAGAAATAGATTTTTGACAAAACAAAATATTACCAGTAATAAAAATTGTTGGCATTAAATAACTCATTGAGGTTGATATGCCGTAAAACAACCAAACCAAACGAAACCAAAATCATCATGTTAATGTTTTAGGCCTGATGATGATGATGATTGCTGTCTGATTCTCAAGGCAATGAGGATTCTTTCTCTTTTTATGTGCCATGTTCTTTGTAACCCTTAGCAATCTTTGCTTTTTTGGGTGTTTTTTTTTTTTTTTTACTATCCTTCTTATTCCCTGTTCTACCTTCCATTTACACAAGTTTGTCAGGTAACTCACTGTTTTTCTCTGTACCTCTTGCCTTCAGTATGTCCTATGTGTATCAAATTCTCCAAGCTCTCTTTTCTCTTTATTTGTTCCTAAAAATTTTAATAGTTTCTTTCTAATTCTAAGTATCAGCATCCTTTTCGTTTCTATTTTCCTTAAAACTTCTTTAAGCTACTGTGATCTTTCTGTCAGTTCGAACTAGTCTGGTCTTTTTCCTTCAACTACTTTCATCAATAAAGGATGATTGTCCCTCCCTAAACTATTTTATCTGCTTAGTCCATTAGAGGAAAATGCTGTTACCTTCATATTCAGCCTTGACACAATCTAATCATGAAATAATAATAACTTAGATGTGAATTACTCTAATTACCATAGCTTGACATAACAGATTTTTATATAAGTCAGGACTACAGTACCAAACAACTGTTTATATCAACAGTTAAAATATATTTATATCTTTTAATCTTTAGTTACCTAGTCTACCTCCATAAACAAATCTCTAAGACATGTATATGGAAGAAGGTTAAAAAAAAATGTTAGATTTTTCTTGTTGGAAAGATTTGTGTTGATACATAGGGATTATTAAAAAAAAAAAAAAGAAGTCTCTGTTAATGCAACTACTTAAACAGAAGTTATTAGTTGTCATGAAAACAGCAAAAAAAAAACAGCTTTTCTGGGAAAAATGTTGCATTTGATCTTTACATTTCTGGCAAAATGATCCACTTTAAGACCAATCGGGGAGCAAAAGAAAATGGTTTGTGTAGGCAAAATGAAAGTAATGACCTTTTAAAGCTAATCCTCCTCAAAAGACTTAACCAGAAAACATTTTCACTAAATGTACTTATCAAAATTAAAACAACAATGTTTGGTGAATTTTTGTAAATGTGTTTTTTTTCGGGATAATTTTAATAATTTTTTTTTTTTTTTTTTTTTAGCTCAACAAACATGATGAGAGGAAAAAATAACTTAATATATCAATTCTTTAATAAGTTAAAATATTTACTGTCTGAATGTAGAGATCATTATTTTCATATATACTATTGTCCACATCTATGTTTTCATTATCACAATGTTTTGACCATAATGTCTTCCTTCCTTAATCAGAATGAGGAGTTATCATTATTTACATTATTGTGTCTTCCTGCCTTCATCTGAATGAGGAGTTATCATTATTTTCATACATACTATTGTCCACATCTTTGTTTTCGTTATCACAGTGTTTCGACCATTGTCTTCTTGCTTTCATCAGATGCTTGTCAAGCCAGGTAACCTTCAGGGAATTTTGAACTGAACCTATTATTTAATCTACAGGAGTAGATTGTTCTCATTATGCTGCTCATGTCCATAACCTAGGAGTGTGACAATAAAATCAGGAATGGCTGATCATGTATGGAGGGAAAGGTTTAGTCATCAACCCTTGTGGAACAAAGTAAAAGCACTGGACATTGAGGAAACCTGGTGAGCCAGGAATCTGAAAGGACCACCTTTAGTAGGCCTAGCATAGAAATAAATATAATATGGGAAATATTAATAAATAAATAGAGAGATGTGACAGCAAGGCTTCAGTAGCAACAGCTGTAGTAAAAAGCAAAGTTTCAATAAGTGCAATCAAATATGACAAGTAGCAGCAGTAGAAAGATCAGAAGGCAAGTTAGTTTTAAGGTTCCAAGTCCTTTACTCAGAATTGTCCTAGTGGATAAAAGCATTGGTTCATGAATTTGGTGACAATAATTGCAAGTTCAATCCTTGGGCTGGGCAATATGTACTTGAACTTGTTGAAAAATAAGGAAAACAATAACTGAGCAGTACTAAATAAGAACTAGTCAAGATATCTCTGGACATGGGTAGTGGATTGAAAACAATCTATCTCTATAGATTAAATAAGGGGTTCATTTTGGAATTTTCTGAATGTTACCTAGATCAGCAATAAAGGTTGGAGGGTACAACAGTCTAATAAACATTGGGACAACAACAACAAAGATAGGGACAATAGTCAGCCTGTAGATAATTTAAATAGTTTAAATATTAATGCTTCTTCCAACTGTGAGTACTAAAGACTTTCACTTCAATGTGAATTATTGTCCATGATAATATCCAAACAAACCTATAGAATGAACATCTTCCATTTAAACCAGGTTTTTGTTTCAAGCTGCAATTACTGCTACATATAAATCCATTTTATATACAAACAGTAAAACTGTTCTTTTGTCTCCAATCCAATGTTATACAATCTGCCTGCACAAACTTGAAGACATGTTTATACTTTATTATTTTTTTTCTCACTAACAAGCATTGTTGCATTTATTCACAAAATACTTGTTTGTTCAGAAAGTAATGTTAAATTTTAGGAAACAATAAAAAATCTGTTCAAATCTGTGATTCTGGATGAAAAGAATTCTAATATTGTTAAATTGATCTTCACTTTTCATTTGAAACTTTTGTAACTAAACAAACATGTTCTAGTGTTGAGATTAAATGGGTTTCTTCAGTTGCTTAGCTGATTGAATTTGTTGCTTGCAATAAAATATCCCGATTTAATGATTTGGTCTTCTGAGTTTATTTTATTGAAAGTGGGATAGTGCCGTCATTCTGTAGAAAGAAAGCTTGATTTATTGTAGTTGTTTTTCTAATCTCATAGGTAAGGCCTTGGACTAACAGGTTTCTGAGAATACTAACAATTATAGAATGACAATCTGAAAATTAAAAGTAAATAAACTTCAATGAGTGCAGCATCAAATATCCTAGCTCATTTTTTGAAGACTAATTTGACATGGAAGCTGTTAAATGACAGATTGGATCTAACCAAGACTTTTATCAATAGATCTTAAGGACAAATGACACAGTGGATAAAGGCATTGGTTAGATCCAGTGACAGGATCCAAAGAGTTGTGAGATCAATACCTGGTTATGGCTGTGGAGAAATTGGAGAGGTGAATTAACTGATAACTGACATCCATTAGACATGGCACATGGAACTAGAACAGTCTACCCCAGCGAGTGAAATAAAGGGTTCAGTTCAACATTCCAACCACCTGAAGAAGGCTGGAACATACAACGGCTGAAATGTTGTGATAAATATGGCAGCAATGATGAGGACAATAATCCAAATAATGTAAATAGTGTACATAATACCTCATCTCAGAAATATAGACAGATACTAGAGGGCCGAAACGCTGTAATAAATATGGTGACAAAGATGAGGACAATAGTCCGAATAATGTAAATAGTGTACATAATACCTCATCTCAGAAATATAGACAGATACTGAAGGGCTGAAATGTAATAAATACGGTGACAAAGATGAGGACAATAGTCCGAATAATGTAAATAATGTACATAATACCTCATCTCAGAAATATAGACAGATACAGTTGAATTTTTGTATAGACATATGAGGACTATTAACAAACATTATACAGACTTAAAAATAATGAATAGTAATAGTAGTGAAAATAATGAAAATGGCATTCTCATTCCTTGTCATGACATTTCTGAACAAACTAATTTCTCAGATTGTGTATACCATCTTTGCATGAACCATTGTAGATATTAAGGATTAAAAACTAATTTTTCTACTTGTGGAGGACATTTGAATGTGATAGCTAAACAGATAAACTTAAATTACCATAAAGTGTGGCCACTTGTCAAAGAATTCAGATTTATAAAATGCGATTTCAGAGAGAAAGAGAGAGAAAATTAGGAATTAAAAATTTTTTTATTAATTCTTGGTATTTCTTTCATTTTATCTATGCTGCTTAATAGGATGATAATCTGTGAGTTATGATAAAAAATACAGAAACAATATAAAAGAAATATTAGTAAAATATTGAATATTATAATTAACAAAACTTACTAATTAAAGTAATTAAAAGACTATTGCATATAATAATACTATAATTGCTGTGATGCATTTGATATCCATTGTTCCCAAGAGACCAGGGATCTACACCCAAAGAGTTATGCCCCAGATGGTGGTGTACCATCTGTTATGGCTATACAGGCCCACACAGGCGTGACAATCCCAATGCATATGAAGATGCTCTCCTCTAATGCTGCTGTGTTGTTTTCTTTCCTTTCCTTAGAGCATGCTTCACTTCCAGCAGTGAGCCTCCATTTCTTCTCTCCTTGCATCAATCTATGGCAATTAATAAGCTTTAAATGAGAAATAAAAAGAGAATCCATTCTACAACTTGCATCTCTTTTTTTCACATTGAAAGCTAATATTTTTTTTTCAGTTCATTCTGTTTACTAAGATAGAATGATGGTCAGAATAGTTGTGATAAAAAGAAACAAAATTAAAATGAAAGAAATATTAGTGAGAAATTAATATTTGCTCTTTTAGTGGGCGGTAATGTTATGTACCCAATTACAACAGCCTCTTCCTAAATTGTTTAACTCTTTTCACTGTTTTCTCTCTGTCAAATAAAATATTTTTCATCCTATCATTTATTTGCAAACATTACTCTTTCATCTGCTTCCGTGCTAATAGGAATATATATACGTGAAAAACAAGGTGGATAAAATAAGTAAAGGTTTATTGTAAAAAAACCAGTACAATAAGAATAAAGATAACAGTTATGCACAAGGTCGGCACAAGTCAATCCAGTAGTGAGTGCTACTATTGAAGGGTTAGTAGTTCTCTTGTAAGTCTGAGTCATACTCAACGGATCCCAGCTTGTTGATATTTACCATACAACCCCCACCGGACGTGGCTAGATGTTGCACAATGCTGAGTTTAACATGGGTCATCTGAGCCCATAGGCTTGGCCAAAAATTCCCCGTAGAACCCACATAAATGGATTTGGGTCTATCTACCTAAGGACGAGACTCTGCCTTTCAACACAGCCTTGTCCGGGTTCCTCTTTGCCTGAAGGCAGGGAGTTCAACTGTTTTTAGCTGGAGCAGGTCGCAGCTAGTATATTTAGCTACCCCCCCAACGAGGGTTGCATGTGGCACAAGGCCAGTTTAACATGGGTTTTTCGAGCCCGTAGGCTTGGCCCAAAATATTCCCTTTTGAATCCGTATAAACGGGTTCAGGGGCAGTCTACCTCCCCGAATGAGACTCTGCCCTTCGGTGGAGCCTCATCCGGGTTCCTCTCTGCCTGAAGGCAGAGAGTTCAACTGTTAGCTGGAACAGGTCGCAGCTAGTCTCTGTAGTCTGTTGACTTACAGATACTTATAGGTAATTACTACCTATACTGTAGTCACTTGTGGGGGTGACAGGTTATTCCATTACATCAGTAAGTAAATTGTTTAGTGATTTATTAAGCTCTGCTAGTCTGATACAAGGTCATTGTTGTAGAGCACCCAACAAGAATCACTCACAAGCAAAGACAAACCATTACTCTATGGAAGGTATGCATGTTTGTATGAAAATATATCTTTACTAAACTTAAATTAATCTGGCATAAGGCAATATGTGTATCTCGATGTTTTAAAATAGCTAAACATTTCTTTAAAATGGCTAATATATATTCATAAGAACATCTCATTCTTGTGTCATGTACACAAAACATTTCCACCTTGAAATGCTCAAATGTTGCTAACTTCATAGCAGTTTTTCTTGTGTAGATTTTTTTTGTTTAATTGTAAATATTTTCCTAGAAAGTAAACTATTAATGTTGAAAATAAAAACATCTTATTGTTACGCACATGAAATGTGAATTCATCAAGCGCTGGTCTAGTCAGTTGAATTCTGTTTTGCACAAATGACCCCTATAAAATGTTTTGCACAAATGACCCCTTCACCCTCAGCAAAACAGACATGGCTTCTTGGATGGCAGAAATTCAAGGAGAAGGCAATACTGAGTTTAAAACGGAAGACAAGTCAACAAAGAAACAACTCCATTATATTCCTGAAAAAATCACATTAATTCAGAAAAATTCAGTAACTGTGGCTATGCATTAAAAAAAAACAAATATTATTAGGTAACTAATTATTAGTTAAAGTAATATTTTATTGCTATCAAATTGTAAGTTCTTATTTTAAGTCGGTGCATTTTACCAAGTTTGCTGCCTACATTATTTCTGACTCTGCCTTCGCAGCTCAGTGTTGGAAGTTTTTGGATTATCTACTCATGCCACACTGGTTGTTTGCTTCCTGCTTGCTTTTAGATTTCAATCTTACAACCTAATTAAGATGCCAATTACTGTCTATACATTCATACATCTATTGATATTTCAAACAGGTTTCCCTTCTTTTGTTGTTGGGTGGCCAAATGAAAATCCAAATCTAGTGTTTATTACTTTCTAACTAAAGGATGCACACTTTTTAGTCTTATACATCATCGAATCATTTGCCTACCTGAAATATTTTAACTATTTTGTTTGTGCCAATTCGGTTAAATGGCTTTGCATTCCTTCTGGAAATTAAATTGCTTTGAAATAATGAAACACATGCTTTATACATTTTTATTAGTGATCAGATTTTATATATATATATATATATATATATATATATATATATATATAAAATATATGATTGGTGTATAAGGAATAAATTCCAATAACCAACAATTACTATTCTTAAAAGAGCCCTCAATACAGAGTAGAGCAGATATAATTATTTATTTAAAAATTATGACATAAATATAATTTTAATATATATATATATATATATATATATATATATATATAGTTCATGTAATCAATCTGTTGGCATATAATCCAGGTGGATCCTAGTAATATTAATTATTAAAACTGATCCACAGAGAGCTCAATCTATTTATTATAACAGAGCATATGTATTTTTTTACAGGAAAAAAACAAAAAATACCTCAAAATAGTATAGTCTATTTCAAGCCATTCTATACACGAATATCATTAGCCCCTAATGTGTCTGTCCAGGCACTTAGGGACTGATGATAGTCCTGTAGACTATACTATGTTGAGGACATTTTTTTTTTTTTGCTATAAAAAATTATATATACACACACATATATATATATATATATATATATATATATATATATATATATATATATATATATAAGGTAGCACAATTGGCTGATCTAATTTTTTAAAAATTTAACATCCGGATTTAAATTTTTTTTTCTTTATATTTGGTCAATAAAAATATAACTTAAAATTGTTCCATCATCAGGTCATGTTAGGCATGAATGAATAATACTCCAAACCCTAGTTTCCAACCTAATTTCTCATGTTTCTGCTGTAGCCATGACCTGTCTTTTGATTGGTTAATCTAGACATACCCCCAAAATATTGAAATTTTGTTCCCCCCTCCTTTTTAACTCTTAAATAAGCTACCATATACTATAATGTTTTCTGATTTCACAAGTTGATCATTTTCATCATAAGTTACCAAACATCACCTGATGATGGAACAATTTTAAGTTCTGAAACATAGAAATTTTTATGTAGCGATGTAAAATATATTTTAAATAAAAAAAAAATATTATTATAATATTTTGTACTACATTGTATTGAGCACTTTTAAAAAAAAAAGTAAATGCTAAAGAATGATGTATTCTTAATTTATCTGTTCTTTTTCTTTAATTGGATATATTTCACTCTCACTCTGATAGAGAACTGTCTACGTTTATTTTTTAAAGGAATATGGAAATAACAAATTTTGAAATCTCTCTAAAAAAACATTTTGCCAACATAAACAGACAGGATTATTTTATTAAACTGATTCATAAAACAAATCATGTGTAAGTTCAATTATGGATAATTCAAAATGATAAAACCTCATAAAATCTCATAGTACCTACAATGGTAGAAATATGGTACCAACATTAAAGCGCCAAAAGATGAGTGACATTTTACTAACTCACTCTTGATCTCTAGAAATAAACTTTTTTCAGCACTTTGACTAAATTGAATAAGTTTGAAATATAAGAAAAATCTGTCTATATTTCTAAGATGAGATATTGTAACTATTTACACTATTTGCATTGTTCATACTGTTGTCCTCATCTTTATTGTCATATACACAACATTTCAGCTGGTGTATGCTCCAGCCTTTTTCAGACACTGTCTATATTTCTGAGATGAGGTATTGTAACTATTTATACTATTTGCATCATTCAGACTGTTGTCCTCATCTTTATTGTCATATTCACGACATTTTGGCTGTTGTATGCTCCAGCCTTTTTCAGGCTCTGTCTATATTTCTGAGATGAGGTATTATAACTATTTACACTATTTACATTGTTCAGAATGTTGTCCTGATCTTTATTGCCATATTCATGACATTTCAGCCGCCGTATGCTACGGCCTTCTTCAGGCTCTGTCTATATTTCTGAGATGAGGTATTATAACTATATACATTGTTTACATTATTCAGATTGTTGTTCTCATCTTTATTGCCATACAGCTGTTGTACGCTCTAGCATATGTCAAGTGACGTTGGAATTTCGAACCAAACACTTTATTTAGTCCACAGAGGTAGATTGTTCTAATTCTACATACCATGTCTTTTTTGGATATTTCAGTTAATTCCCTTTAGTAACTCAACTCTTTAAGTTTTTATTCCCTCTGCTTAAGGAATCAGCACACATGCTAGGCCAAAATATCTAAACTGGCCAAGCATAGACATGATAAATACAGAATCTGAACTAGTAATACAGAGAGCTTGAGAAAAACAACAATAACAAGAATTAAAATATGAGCTCTGGTAAAAAAAAAAAAAAAAAAAAAAAAAAATGAACTATACATTAAGTTTATCATCCCCCAAATATTCACTATTTGATATCCCCAAGGAAGCGGGGCCCTATGAGTAATCCAAAAAGTGACTTGATCAAAAGAGTTGAGTTCAATACCTGGCCATGGAAGAGGGAACAAAAACATGGAGAGTTGAGTTACTCAAGGGAAGTAACTGATATTGAGATATCCAAAAAAAGGCATGGCACATGGAATTAAAACAATTTATTAAATAAAGGGTTTGATTCAAAATTCTAATGTATATCACCTGAAGAAGGCCAGAATGTCCAAAATGTCATGAATATGGCAATAAAGATAAGGATAACAGTCTGAATGATGTAAATATAAGAAAAAACATTTAAAATTCTAATAAGAAAACTAATCAATTAAATATTTCATAAACTTATCACATCTTCTGTTTTCTTGAACCCTGTTCATTTTTTTGTTCCTCCCCATTTTCAATGTTCTCATTGTTTCTCTTTCTTTCCCTGCAATACTCCTGTCTTCTAGTGACATTGTTTGGAGTCAAACAATTAAAAAAAAGGCATAATAATGAAGTAACCT
Source organism: Acanthosepion pharaonis (assembly GCA_903632075.3). Classification (NCBI taxonomy): domain Eukaryota; kingdom Metazoa; phylum Mollusca; class Cephalopoda; order Sepiida; family Sepiidae; genus Acanthosepion; species Acanthosepion pharaonis. The sequence continues at coordinate 1,133,373 of CAHIKZ030005544.1, forward strand.
GTGAAGATTAACAACATAAGGCAATGGTCTGTGAGAGTAAAACTTGGTACTAATTATTTTTATCCCAAGAATCACTAGATACATTAATGAGTTCACTTGATGAAGTACATAAAAAAAGAATACATCAGATCTTTTATCAACAGAGCAGCAATATGACTCCATAGTTTTCCATCAGTAAAAAAATAAGGAATAACTCCATTATTTGTGGCTTATGTGATTAATAACATTAATAAAATTATTAGATTCTACTTTGAAATTTATCAGTTCTCAAATCTTCAGTTGCATTGGTATTTTCATATAGAACTGCTATAAGGAGACCATGATAGTATTTTTTATCAAGAGATACTACTTGTAAGTCGTTGCATGAAGTCACCTTTTATGATAGCTGAAACCAACTTAAAATTGTGTCTTTCCTTTATTAATGAATTATATGATCAATTTACAGTGATTTTTGACTCATTAAGTTTTCAGATCATTAGAATCTGGTGACTTTTTTGGGTGTCAAGTGACAGCAAGTCTCTTCAATAATACAGCCTTCTCCTCAGTATTCTGGTTGATTTTAGTAACATCACCTCGGCAGTTTCAGTTAAATTCTTTCATATTTTCTCTTTTTTTTTTTTTTTTTTTTAAAAGTCCAAATTTCCCTTTTGTTCATGCAATGGATGAATAGATCTTTTTTACAGATCACATTTAGGCCTCATACCTAGTGTCCTTCAGTCTTGTATTCTTCTGTTTATAAAGAGCAGCTAGGTTCTTTAATAACAAAAGTTTGCTTTCATGCACAATGAAAATATTATTATGATTCTATTATTTTGAATTTGGTGGGAAATAAGAAGACTTGGATCACTGAAAAGAGTGACATGAACAAAATGAGACAGATAAGAACAGGCTGAGACAATTGGATGGTTAAATAGAATTAAGATATCAGCATATAAAAATAGACAAATAGGAACAGACTGACAGTTATATCCCAACAGATACGAGCAGACTTGCAAAGAGTTACATTGTTAAAATTGTTTTGTTTTTTATTGCTGCTAGATTGTTATATACTGGCAAATCTATGGTTGGCTCATATCACTTACACATAGTTATATGTCCAATTATTATATCTCTAGCCAAGTCTTATCATTTATAATAATTGAACATATAACAATGTATATCTCTAGCCATGCTAACAGTTTTTTTTCTCACACTCATCACTTGCAAAACTCTCTTCCAACTTCTTGCTTTTCCCTCGACTTTGATCTTCAAATATTTTAATGCAATATCTATTGTTGTCTTCCGTCTGCTTCATACCTGTTCTTTTATTGTTCTCTCACCTTAATATTTTCTTTTCTCATATTCTTTCACACAAAGTAACCTCTTGCATCTTAGTGGCTTTATTGCCTTGCTTGATTTCAAGTGATTAAAAAAAAGATATAACCCACATGATTAGCTGTTATGTTTCAAATGATACAAGTTAATCTCATGTAGCCAACTATTTTGTATTTTTTTGTTTGAATTTTTTCTTCTAATATATTTTTCTGGATTCTTGACTATGAAATAAGTTGGGATCAAGATAAAAATATTTAATATTTCTATCTCCATATTTAGGAACTTCTCTATTCCCTTTTATCAAGTTTTTTTCTAATCAAATTTTATTTTGATTTTGTACACACACACACACACACACACACACACACACACACACACACACACACACACACACACACACACACACAGATCAATCCTCTCCCCCAGCACAACCTGAATGCTTTCAAAAAGTGTTTTCCTGTTGTTGTCAAGAAAAAAAAATTTGTTTTGGTTTTGTGTTACACTGTTGGAGGTTCTGTTTATACTTTAGGACTTTGTGTGTGTGTGTGTGTATATATATATATATATATATATATATATATATATATATATATATATATATATATATCTCTATATATCTTTTCACTTTTGACAGATTGCAAATTGATTACTTAATCTCAAAAATGAAAATATTACCAGAGACACCTGATCTGTCATATCAAATCTCTAATGTTGTGACAAGTTGATGCAGGTTTCAAATCAAACTGGTCATCTGAGTGCATTTGTCTCAACACCAGAATTCAGAGACCATACACACATTTTTTTCAGTTAGAGAATGTCTGTTTGATTAACATTTTATTAAAAAGTGGAATTGCTTAATTAAGAGGTAATATTTTTAAAATGCACAAAATCACACACTATAGAATATGAAAATAAATGTTAAAATCTTTTGATTATTTTCCTACAATTTATTAATAAACAAGTGAATTTTTTTTTTTACTCTGTGCAAACCATCTTCAGAATAAATGGTGTTATGTATAACACTTTTTATGGTGTCCTGTTGTGACATAGCAATGGCCATTTCAGAAAATAGAATTTTGGTGAACAAAATTTGAATTTCATTCAGGAGTACTTTGTGCTCATGTTCTTGTGAAAGACACAAATCCACTTCCTCCTCCCAGCCAGGAGAAACTGGTGGGGTTGTTAAGTCCTTTTGGCCTGTAAGCAATCTATCTGTACAAAGGGTGTGAAGGGTATACTGACAGGAAAAATGCTTACAAATTAGCAATTGCTATAATAGCTGGTCTCAAGCTGAGTTGAGAAATGGATAACTTTAAATGTTGGGTCAGCACCCTGGGCTGCTTAAAAACTGTTGATTGCTAAAAAAAATAATGAATAAGTCACCAATGAAAAATATCCCATATTTTTAAAAATTGAGAAAAAACATTGCCCAAAAGCCTTGTTGAATGTGAAGATTGATTATATAGTATTATCCATTTGAAAGATTGTATTAATCTTCCTGTTTCAGTTGGCTTTTTGCCATTCTAAGCAAAGCTTAGTATATATCAATATAAGAAGCCTGCTTGAGTTAGTTTTTGGCATAAATGAATGGTACATGAGTACTGGAATGATAAAAGAAATATCAAAAGCTGATTTGCAAGGCAAGCAGTCAAATCTTCCCCTTTCACTCAAGGCATGCAGTCAAACTTCTTCTCAAAATATTGGTGCAAGACAATCTTCTTACCTTCATTATATGATCCTCTGCCAGATTAAGCTAACGTTAAGCTAATGTCATTAATCAGTATTTATATTCTCTCAAATTCAGCTGAAGTAGCAAGTTTTGTTATATATTTTTGTTTTTACTCTCTTTTAAGCAGAAACTGCAGTATTGAAGATACTGCAGTTTTTTTATTATTAAATGAAGAATTGTTTATTATTTTAAATATTTCTTTATTTCTTAATTTCAGTTGCCTCTTATCAGAACTTTTCACACCAGTTCTCACACATCCGTCAATAGCACTGACCAGAAATAAAACAGGATTTGAACTTTATGCCTTTTTCTTTGAGAAGTTTATCTTAGAAATGTTAACTTCAGTTGCTTTTAGTTACAGTTATTATTAAAAACTGCTACTTGAAAAATAATGATAGTTGACAATACTTTATCTAATAATAAATTTAATAATGTTATTAGTGTATATGAATATTTAGGTTGGCAATAAATCTAGTGTTGAAGGGGAAAGTAAAGAATGAAAGCTCTGTGATTAAATTTAAGATTCTGCAACCAGTTATCTACGTTTGAGGAGCTGCATTCGCTGGTTTCCAGACTTCATGAGTTCAAGCACCCTACGAGGCTGGCATCCCGCTCTTACCCTTTCACTGTCAAAACTCCTGAATTTAGCCGTCTCTTCTACTCCAATAGCTTCATGTCTTGCACCTCTCGCCTGTGGAACTCCCTTCTCTATTCCAGTTTCCCTGAGAGCTATAATCTCCAACTATTCAAATGTAATGTCAATCGATATCTCCAGTTGTCTTGATGTATCCACTATCCTTCTCCTCATCCTTTCCTATATCACTCCTATCTGATCTTGCTCCAAATCTTCTGTAACCCCTTGCGTCCTAGTGGCTTCTCGCCTTGCTTGGGGTGAAACGCTTAAAAAAAATAAATAAATAAATAAATAAAAAATTGGCAAGGTCAGGTGAAATCTATGAAATAATGAAAATACTTCATCTTATTTCAGACATTGCGGGAAAGCTAAAAACTATTATATTTTCTTTAAAACCACACAAATAAATATAACAGGTTGAAAAATAAATTGAATAATGAAAAGATTTTTTTTTTATAACTTAGAAAACAGAAAAGCAATTCAGTAAATCATCTCTGTTTTTGGATTCATCAAAATATATTTTCCTCATTTCTACAAATTTTCTCTGTAAATGTTTTGTCCTTTTTCCTTTTAAAAGTAAACTCAGATTAGATAAGTGTTGTTTACAATGCAATTAGATGTCAATGGTTACAGTTATCTGGATTTCTTCCATGTCAAATAAATCCATTTTTGCCCTTAAACAGTAGATGGCCATCTGTTACCAACTAAATAAATATTGTTTTTTTTATTGGATCTGCAAAAAGATAAGCTACAAACAAATCTTTCTTTTATGCAACAACAAAAGTAGCAGTAGTAGTAGTAGTAATAAATAATAATAATAATAATCATCTTCTATCATATCAAATAAAATGTGTAATAATTATCAAAATTCTTTTGACTTTGGTTTCATCACCACTTTTCACATTTTTAAGTACATGATATACATGATAGAAATACAAAGAAATTATTTATAAAAACATTTCCATCATTTTCCCCAAACTTCTGATACACTGTCATTTTTGTTTGTATACTTTTTAGACTAATTGTATTGTTATTCACAATAGTATATGAATTTATTACTTAAGAGAATGATGATTGGGCGGGGGGTTGTAATAAAAAATCAACAGAAATAAAACAAAAGAAATGCTAGTCAAAAACTAATAATTGAAAATGCTTCATCTCAAAAAGGCAGATAATTTAGAACAATTAATAGTGGCTTGGAAAAGGTATGAACTCATCTCTTTTCTGAGCTATGGTTTAAATAGTACGGCAGACTGGACTTTTCAGCCTTGGTTGGCAATCAGTTTAGGAGAAGAAAAAATCCTGAATCTATAAATCCAGGTAGATAAAATTTGTTAATATTTGAACACTTGATGGTCTGAAAGAAGGTAAACCCTAACAGAAAACCAACCCTTTCCCCAGAATACAGAGATTGATTTAATATGAGACCTATTACTCCACCCATGGAACAGTTAAATTACAGAAACCTCACACAGAAGAAGCCTTATGTACCATGGGGGTTCTTGAAGATATATGTATAACAAAATAAGTTGGCGATAGCCACTTATAAAGACAGTGCATTGAATGAGAGAACAGAAATAATGTCTAAGTGTTGACATGTTAGCAAGAATATTCTCAGTCTGTTCAATCCCAGATAAAGGAAAATAATAATTTTTTTCTTTTTCACTCACACCTCCCTCCTTTTCTTGACTTCCAGTGCCATAGCATGTTAATAGTAGTCTAGTGTGGTATGGTGTGGTTTGAGGAACACTTGTTGCCCAGACACCTGATGAAACCTAGCAGTTGAAACCATGGTAGTGTGCATTAGCATACAGTGTTTTACCTCTTTTTATTGTGTATATATATATATATATATATATATATATATATATATATAGTAGTTATATTTTACTGTTTTGCAATGAGTTAAAGTTTCATGTATGAGCATGTTTTGGGGGGATGATGAATTGCACAATATTCAGGCAGGTGAAAAGGTCAAAAAACTCAATTCTGAATTTGGGGACTCATAGTCTACTTTGTGGGACAGGGGTGGTAGCAGGAGGGAGTCTTATATCTGTTATTATATGAGGATGCTGAAATGTTCTTTGCCTGACCAAGAAGAGATTAAAATAAAATTTAGATATTTGTTTATTTGGTTATATTTTGGGAAATGGGCTAAGCTGAAAATTTTCAGCAAAATCAAGTGAAATAGGATGAAAGAAACACTGATATAATTATATTATACATTATCATTATAATTGATAATGTCTCATCTAAGAAATCCAGATATTACCACTTCTATTTTTGCTTATACCTACAGTGTACTTTTTTCTCTTATACATTGTAAGAATATATGCTTAGGTAATATTTAAAAAAAATATCTGTATGTATATGATAATGTATTGGTTTGGTTGTTTTGTTGTACGGCATATCAACCTCAATGGGTTATTTAATACCGACAAGATTTTTATTGTTAGTATATATATATATTTTTTTAAATATATTACTAGTAATTTTCTTTTTAATGTATAGCTGGATTTTTTTTTTTTTCAAAAATGTATTGCTGGTAATAATTTTTTTACAAAGTATTTCTGGTATTAAAACCTATTTTTACACTTTCATAGTGTTTTAACCCCAGTCTGGGGGTTAGCTATTTACCCCTGGGCCCCCTAACAGGTGCTATGACCCTGGGCCAGGATGGACCTGAGAACACCAGCAATTAAGAGGTAGTTCCACACTCCTCAAAACCTTCTGATCAGAGCCCTTGCAGCTGGACGTAGTTTATTGTCTTACCCAGGACAGAATAATGTCTTGCTAAGATATGTTCTGCCTACAAATTATACTGACCTGTTGTTTTCTTTTTCTTTCTTTTGCAGATTGATTAGCACAATGTCTTTATCTAAGTGGCCCCACAACCGGTCACAGTGGCTGGCCTTTTTACTTTTGATTCTCACTGTCTTCACCCGAGGGCCGTGTGCTGCACAATATACAGAGGAAGTGGATGATCCCAACTCGTGGACCTTCAAAGTGCCTGGAAAATCTTCCATTTCTTTCCTTCCTGGATATTCTAGCAAACAACATCAACGACTTGGCTTAGTTTTCCGAACCCACCAATCGGACGCTTTGCTTCTCTATCACAAAATAGAGGATTACAATCGGACAAATTTTCCTGAAATCCAATATTATGAATTAAAAGCAGAATTGATACAAGGAGTGGTGCGTGTGCGTTACAGATTGAACCAATTTTTGGATGATTTTACCATTGGGCAAAGTGAGTATGTTTTTGCATTTGACTTCATAAAATGCTTGCCATTTATTGAAAAAAACTGTTGTTATTCTTGAAAATATATTTTGAAATTCTTTTTTCTCAGTGATATTTACTGTAGTAAATGTGGCTTAAGCACAACACAGAATAGTGTTATGAACTAAGAACAATGTTACAAGTGGTCAGATGAAGGCAGAGCACATAATCTGGTCATATGGTTAAAGTTTAAATGAAGTTTATATGACTTTAACCTTGAAAATATAAAAAGCAACCAGCTAATAATGGTGTTTAGTGGAAGTAATTTATGATATAAAATGTAATAGGCTTCTCTTAAATTGACTTTCCTTTCTCTGTAATTGGTACTGGTCAGCTAGAATGGCTACCTTATTTGACTAAATGAGCTGTATCCCTATTTTGAGTTCTCAGTCTGTTTCTAACCAAAATCCTAATTAAAGCAAGAACTCTCAACTACAGAAGTTATATTTTGACATTTCTATTATGAAGTTGATACTAGTAGATTATAAAACTTGTTTATTACAGTTACTGAAAGGACAAAGTTTTATCTTTAGTGTCCTGTTTATTAGGTAAAATTTATTATGATAAAATACTGACAGAAATTTCTATCTGTATGTCTTTTGAGTCTGACACTAAAATTTTATAGATATTGATAATATAAATATATATGGGGGGTAGGGCTGAAACTTTCTTGGTCTGATCCACTTTCCAAAATCAGTATTTTGATGTTAGTTTAATCATTTAAATACTGATTTTTAGGAAGTGAATCATATTGAGAACTTTTCACCACCCCCTCACATAGACACACATACACAATTAACAGATTGCACTTAAGTGGAACAATTTTGTATTCTTATAAATGATCATTCTTTTTAAATTTTAAAGTTACTCCTCTTAAATTGTAACCAAGGTTCCATTTGACTTGCATTATATATAAGGGTGCATGAATTTTGATCTGAAATTATTGCTGTATAATGTTTTAACTATTTCATTAAATCTCCACTGAATTAAATGCATTAACAAAGATGATTATAATGAAAAAATACTTGTGTAATTTTTTTTTTTATCATTAGCTTAAAGACTCGTTGGTACAGTTATAGATGCACACACATATATAGCGAGCGTGTCTGCGTCCGTGTATAGCAAGCGTGTCTGCATCCATGTATAGCGAGTGTGTCTGTATCCATATGCATAATGGGATGCAAAAATCTCTATTTCCATAAAAATGCAAAAATGATATTAAATGGTTGATTAATGTACAAAGAACATGCAGAATGTTTAATAGTGACAACCATGGTTCAAAGAGTAAAGGAAAAAAATAGTAAATTAAGGAAATCTTGTCAGTTTATTAAATGTTCTAAAAAGAAGAGACTGCTTCTATTAACAACAACAAAAGAAAAAAGGCGGATTTTCTCTTTTCATTCTGTTTATTTTTCCTTATTGGTTGGTTTTTATCAGATGAATTTCCTCAGTAGTTTCATTTTCCCATCATCAATTGATTGATTTCTCTTTGTAAATTGTTGTTTACTAATTTGCTTGATAAAGCAAGAATCATTTTTTTATAAAAAAGAATGTTTTGATTTTTTTTTTTTCCTTGTCAAAATTGATAAAAAAAATTAACTTTAATGTTGAGTTGATGATGACAATATTTCTTAGAAGCTTCATTTTGTTTTTGATCAATAGTAATTGTATTGATAGAATTTATTACAATTTATGTTGTTTATAAGCTCAAAATCAAAACAATGGCTGAATGGATTTGTCTGAGATTTTCAGTTGCATTACTGGGAATATTTAAATTTTTTTCTTTTGACTCTCTTATTTTTTTGTCAAAGGAGCAAATCTAATCAATAAATTTAGGACTTGTTACATCAAAATGAACCAGCAAAAAGCATCAAGACAATAAATAACCTCTAAACCTGATTATAAGCAAACCCATGACAAGATTATGTAGGGCCGGATTATCTTTTAGGTCTATATAGTGTTGTGGCCTTGTTAGGGCCAGAAATAAAGACACAAGAGAGGAATTGAGTTAAACGAATATATTTACAGAAACAGTAATACAAACATATACAAACGAGAGTGTTACAGCAAGAATGTTTGGTCTGATTGTACAGAGCTGACAGCTGGAAACTTCCCTCTGCAAAATGGCAGTACCTGCTCCTATTTATAGCTGGGAGAGTCCATGCATGCATGGTTAAATTACCATAACATGTAGGTAGCAGCCTAATTCATCAAGTTTTATAAAGCAATAGATTTTAATTTTCTAGATCATATAACTTCTTCATAGTTTCATAAGTCAGTTATATGCTGTCGTGATACATGCTTAGGCGATCATGTATCTCTTGATATATGACTGACAAGGCAGTTTTTTTTTCCACAGCAGGTTGCTATTTCTTTCTGCAGTAGACCAGTTGCCATCCAAGACTATAGAACCCAGTCTGTCCTGCTATGTACCCATAGCTGGGGAGGAGAAGAGGATTCATACTTTTCCCAAGGGTATTTGTGCGTAAGTGAATGTAATGGATTTAACTGGGATTTGAACTTGGCTCTCTGGTTCCTCAATCCGAGCTGCTATCCATTACTCCACCGTGCCTCCTAGTTTCATATACTGAAATGATATCAATATGACATATTTAGTAAAGCGAGGAAAAAATGTTTTATTTTGTGTCATTGTGTTTCAAGTAGATAACCTGTTTGATTTTAGTTCGGGAGAGTTAAGGTTTATGGCCACATCATGTTAAAACACAGGTTCCCGTACAATCACTGAAGTTAAGCAACATCGAGCCTGGTCAGTATCTAGGTGGGTGACATCTTGGAAATACCAGATGCTGTAATTTTAGATGTAATGGATAATGGCTCGGAATTGTTAATTGGAGAGCTGAGTTTCAATTCAAGGTTGGTTATTCACTTACACACAAATACCTTTAGGAAAGGTATAAATCCACCTTCTTCCTCCAGCTATGGATTAATTAGTAAGACTTGTATCACTAAAACCATTATCATCTCAAAAAAATAAATAAATAAAATCGTATATAAAATATTTAGATTTCTGTATTAAAAATGCCATGGAAGTTGATATGCCACTAAAAAAGCCATGGAAGTTGATATGCCACTAAAAAAGCCATGGAAGTTGATATGCCACTAAAAAAGCCATGGAGGTTGATATGCCACTAAAACAAACCCAACCAACTAATCAGAATATTTAGAAATTTTTATTAAGCAGTGATTTTAATATTGTAAAAATAATTTCTCAATAATTTCATAAACTGAAACAATATCAGAATAACAAATTCAATTGTTTTGATTGTTTAATGTTATAATACTGATTATCAATTTTTTTTTTTAACTATAGTTGTGTTGAAATATGTGATAATTTGGTTGTAATAAATAGTAAAATAGTGGTATTTCTTTTATTGACAAACAAAATACAGCTATTCTAGTTTATATAAAGAATTTGCAATAAGTTTATTATTATAAACTATGTAAATGTTGTTAAAATATATCACAAGTAAAAAAAAATATTCAAGACAAATGTGGGGTGAGTTAGAGGGTAGCTCCATTTGTGGGGAGCTCCCATAATTTCATTAACCTAGGAACCCTAAAAGATCATAATCTGGCCTTGAGACTGCAAAGCTGGAGAATAGGATGGTCAAAATATTATTAGAACAAAATCAGCAAAGATAGAGGTAGTTTAATATTATCAACATTGACTATTGCTAAAGAATTAGCAGCCAGCAAGAATCAAGGTAAATGGTTAGTAGATATCTGTAACACATTGTAATATTTAAAAAAAAAAAAAGTAACCAATTCTAAATATTAGGATCTTTAAAGTCAGCTATCAATAGTGATTTTATGAATACCAAATACTACTGAACATTCAATAACCTTTTCTGTTTTTAACCCTAGAACACTAACCATGGGTAGTTTCCTATTTTTAATTACAATTTTCAGTACCTGATTTTCTTACCTAAATAATGTTTTTCAGTTCCTATTAATGTTAACTCAAAGTACAAAGTTTGAAGTGCCTGCATATAAAATATTTCAAATAAAGATTTATATTTAATATTTTTTTTGATATTTTCAAAATCGGGTATGATATACCCATGGTTAGTAGTGGTGTAACTTTAATTGATGGTTAGTGTTCTAGGGTTAAAAGAGTGATACACTATTAATCGGCTAACATTCTGCATACTATTCTATTTTTTTCTTTTTAATTGGTATTATTCCAAGCAAAGCAGTAATGCCACTAAAACACAAGCGTTTACAGGGTGTGGAAGAATTAGGAATAGACACAATAATGGTGAGCAGAAAGAGAAGAGTGTAATCAGGAGGACATTAGATAGCAATTGACATTGCATTTAAATTTTTGCAGATTAAACATGGCCGAAAAGCAAGGAGCCAGAAGGGAGTTCCACAAGTTAGATGTGCAAGAAAAGAAACTGTTAGCATAGAATTTGCAGTTACATCTAGCCATCTCAACTGTAAATTAATGAGTTTAGTACTGTGCTTAAATTCAAAAAGTCTAGGTACCATAGTGAAAAGCACATCAGAAAAATTAGCATGAAAGTATTTATAGAAAAGGCACAGAGAGGCAACCTTATAGTGATCAGAAAGTGACTGAAGCCGAGCTGCCAGATCAGGACCAATAACATTCTCGATTCTTTAGATTTTATCAAGGAGCTCAAGGTAAATAGCAGGGGTACTAGACCATATATAGCAGCAATATTCTAAGCATGGACAATGGTAGACTTATAGATATGTAAGATAGATTCTGGAGAGAAAAACGGTCTCATATGACACAATGAACCTGTACAAAAAATATAAGGTAGGTTTTGTTAATAATAATGGTATTAAAACATATGGAACAGTCTTAAAATTTCTTGTGTAAAAAGATTGGAAAAATAGAAAATCCTGAGGATTTAAATCATTCCATCAATATTGTTAAACTTACTACAATATAGTACAGAAGGCTGAAGTTTTAATTCTAAGTCATCAGATACTGTTTTTCTCTCTGTGCCATGTCTCTTCAGAACATAAACGGTCACAGTTCTCCACAGCTTCCTGTGTTTTGTGGCTCTCATCTATACTTTCAACTTTACAACTCCTCTTTGTGGTCCTTGTTCTTTTATCCATTTGCACAAACTTTTCAAATGTTCTCTCTGTATCATATCTCTTCTGAATGTGAGCAGTCATGTTTCTCCACAGCTTCCTGTCTTTTGTTGCTCTCAGCAATACTTGCTCCTTTATGACCCTCCTTTTTCTTAGTACTTGTTCTTCCAGCAATTTGTTCAAACTTGTCAAATAATTTTTATCTTTTTTTCAATGTCCTATGTCCTTTCAACAGATGGATCATCATGGTTCTCTACAGCTCTTAGAAATACTTACTCCATTATAATCCTTATTTATGATTATGGTACTTGTTTCCTGAAACTTGTCAAGTTGGTTACTTGCTACTTTCCTCTGCTTTTCTTGACCTTTTTGATGTATTCTGGAAAGGTTAAATCCTCCAAATCTTCATTATATGTCCCCAAATGTTTCATTCTCTCTTTCTGATTATTAGCAAAAGTCTCCTACTCTCCTTAGATTTTCCTTGTTCATTTTGTTTTCTGTCGATGGTATTCTCAACATTTGTTGGTAGAACCCTGTCTCGGTTGTGTCAAGCTTTTCATCTATGAAAAAATTGTCCAGCTACATTATAGAAAGGTAGGCCTTAAATCTTTAAATAGCAACCTTATTCTTAAATTTTAGTATATATTTTTGATCCCTTGGTACTTTTACTCACTTTCTGAAAAGTATCTTTTACATTCTATTTTAGCATCCCAATACCACTTTCTTATCAATGCTGAATTTTGTGCAAATCTGTGCAAAAGTGGATCAAAGAGCTTACTCAGCTTCATACATATTTTCAGGAAATCTCAACTTCTAATTGGTCAATAAACACACAATTGGGCATTGCAATCCACCCACGTACAAGTCTTTTTCCAGTGTGTGACCAAGACAAGTTTTCCTGCTTCTTTTCCAGGAGCCTGTCACATGATTACGTTAATTATAAATATCAGACACAAATTTGTTCTTTTCTCTTTTCTTTCTTGATTTCATTCGCCTATGAAAATGTAACCTTAAAGGAAACTGCATAGTGACCCCATTACGGCAGAATACTGAAGACATGCACACATGCACATATGTACGAAATTTTCCAAACTACATTACAAACATACAAAACATTTCCAAACCAGCAACAAGAACTTTTCTCTTTAAAAATACTCTGATCAATCTTTCGCACACATCTTTAGAAAACAAAATTGTAATATTCTGCATATAAAAAATATTATTGTCCTAATCTTTGTCGCCATATTTATTACAACATTTTGGCCCTTCAGTATTTGTCTATATTTCTGAGATAAGGTATTATGTACACTATTTACATTATTCGGACTACTGTCCTCATCTTTGTTGCCATATTTATTACAACGTTTCAGCCGTTCAGTATCTGCCTATATTTCTGAGATGAGGTATTATGTATACTATTTACATTATTCGGACTATTGTCCGCATCTTTGTTGCAATATTTATCACAATATTTTGGTTGTTGTACGCTCTGGTCGTTGTAGGCTCTGGCCTTCTTCTGTTGGTTGGAATGTCAAACTGAACCCTTTATTTTATGCACTGGGGTAGACTGTTCTAATTCCACATACCATGTCTAATGGATGTCAGTTATCTCCTGTTAATTCCCCTATCCAAGTTCTCCACTGCCTTAACCAGGTGTTGAACTCGCAACTCTTTGATTCCTGTCATTGGATCTAACCAATGCCTTTACATGGCACAGTGGATAAAGGTGTTGGTTAGATCCAGTGACTGGACCCAAAGAGTTACAAGTTCAATACCTGGTTAAGGCATTGGAGAACTTGGAGAGGTGAATTAACAGGAGATAACTGATATCCATTAGACATGGTACGTGGAATTAGAACAGTCTACCCCAGCGAGTGAAATTATTAAAGGAGATATTTCATATATTTCAGGAGAAATCAGGCTGCTAATACAATGTTTTTTTTTTTTTTTCTCTAGTTGTTTCAAAAGCAATATTCTTTCTTACATGCAATAATAGAATTAATTCTCGACCATTTATTCTTGAGCATAGTGTGAATTTTATGATCAGTTTTTTTTCATACAACAAATAGTAAGTCGCAGTATATACAGTTTTTTTTTTTGTTTTTTTTTTTTTGAAGAGGTAAAAAAATCCTGCATTTTTGGTGACCTATTGCACAGGTAAATGTTTTCTGGAGAGGTTAAAATTCATGCAAAAAATTCAGGAGTTGCACTATACATGAAGTAAGCTTATACATGGAGTAGTTAAAATGCTAGATTTCTCATGCAAAAACTATAACCAATATAATTACAAAATTACTTAAATATTACCAACATTTTTTTGACAGTATGGTAGACAAGCTTATCAATATTTATGAACCTCCATATTTAATTTGAGGCTAGCAAGATGGTGACTCTAACCTTTCTGTTTCTGCTAAACTCAGCTTTCTCTCGGAATATTTTGACATTAAGATTTTTAAGAATCTGTGTTGCACAATAAACAAACAAGCAACATTTTTAGAGAGTGCCATTTGACAATTGGGACAAATGCTTTTTATTTTATTTAGGTTATGAATTTCTTTTAATGCTAAATTGCATCAAATTAGTTTTTAAACTAATTCAAATTGAAATTCTTCGAAAATCAGAAAATCAACCATGTACACTCACATTTAGAGATACAGTTTTCTCTTCAATAAAATTAAAAATGATTTCTTGCCAAAGCATCCGAACAAATTAGGATATAAAATGGTTAATTTCAAGATACATTTGTAGTCAGAACATTTTAATAGTTTTATTAGAAGTAATTTATGGCAGGAAAAAAAAACCTTTAATTTATAGTCATTCTGTATCTGTCTATATTTCTCAGATGAGGTATTATGTACATTATTTACATTATTTGGACTATTGCCCTCATCTTTGTTGCCATATTTATCACAATGTTTTGGCTGCTGTATGCCCCAGACTTCTTCAGGTGGTTGGAATGTCGAACTGAACCCTTTATTTCGCTTACTGGAGTAGACTGTTCTAGTTCTATGTGCCATGTCTAATGGATGTCAGTCATCAATTATCTCCTGTTAATTCCCCTCTCTAAGTTCTCCACTGCCATAACCTGGATAAAGGCGTTAGTTAGATCCAGTGATAGGACCCAAAGAGTGTGAGTTCAATACCTGGTTAAGGTGATGGAGAACTTGGAGAGGGGAATTAAGAGGAGATAATTGATGACTGACATCCATTACACATGGCATGTGGAACTAAAGCAGTCTACCCCAGCGAGCGAAATAAAGGGTTCAGTTTGACATTCCAACTGCCTGAAGAAGGCTGGAGCGTACAACGGCCAAAATGTTGTGATAAATATGGCAACAAAGATGAGGACAATAGTCTGAATAATGTAAATAGTTATAGTCATTCTGTTATTAAACTAACATACAGTATTGGAGTTTTTAAAAGATATACTGAAAATGTATTTCAGAGGTCAAGTCATAAAATATTCAGATGTTTACTTTTTAAAACTGAAGTAACCATCATTTTTTAACCAGTATACTCATTAATGTTCTTGGTAAACATATGAAACTATCTTCATCTGGCTATGGATTAAATAGTATGGTATACTGGGCTCTCTTGCGTTGGGTGGCAGCCATTCTAGAAGAAGAAAAATTCTGAATTAAAATCCTCACTTCCTTGCAGGTATATTTGGAAAAAGAAAAGCCTAAAGAGTAAAGAGCTGAATTGTTGTATAAGAATAGTGTGTATATACAGCAAATTGTAGATCCTTTATCCATCACAAGAAATACAAACATTGTTTGAAGGCAAAGTATTGCTTACTTTTCATAAAGTTTGTTAGATGTGGTAAATTTTGACAAGTTTGTTGTGGCATTTATCAAAAGACTTCCACGGATCTCATTAACTGCAGTCAAGATCATAAAGACTGCAATCCCAGACTGCACTTAATTGTGAAGTCCATAATCTTTTCTATGGTTTTATGTGCTTTACCAGGGCTACATAACTGGTTTTCAATTCACTTCTCCTAGATTGGTTTCTAACTAAAGCTAGAGAGCTTAGTCTATCTTACTGGATTTGATAGAGATGGATTCATACCTTTCCCAGTGTTATTTGTTTAAAAGTGATTGTAACAAACTTGACCAGAATTCAAACTTGGCTCGTTAATTTCTTATTCTAAACCACTAGCCATTACGATGTTGGCACATTCAAAAGAATTTAATGAGAAATATTTGTTAAATTTAAATTTCTAACACTCTGACTGCTTTAAAGATGTGAGATATGCATAATTAGTGGGTCAGAGATGTATGATTGAATTATTATTATCTGACCTCAACTGGTTCAGTAAAATGGATAATCTGGTATAGTGCAAGGATGAAGAAGAGACTCAAGGTGACAGAGATGTGGTTCTAAAGAAGGATGCTGAGGATATCATGGACCGAGCATGTGAGCATCAATGAGGTCTTGGAGAGGATGCAAACAAGGAGGAAGCTTATGCTTAACGTAAGGAAGAGGCAGATGAAATTTCTGGGACACGTGATGAGAAAGGAGGGCCTTGAGAATCTGATATTCACAGGACGAATTACGTTTTGGTCCTTCAGTATCTGTCTATATTTCTGAGATGAGGTATTATGTACACTATTTACATTATTCAAACTATTGTCCTCATCTTTGTTGTCATATTTATTACAACGTTTCAATCCTTCAGTATCTGTCTATATTTCTGAGATGAGGTATTATATACACTATTTACATTATTTAGACTATTGTCCTCTTCTTTCGTCATATTTATTACAGCATTTTGGCCCTTCAGTATCTGTCTATATTTCTGAGATGAGGTATTATGAATAAAGAGATAGAGGAAAGCAGCACATGACATACATGGCAGACTTGGCAAGTGGATGGCAGAGCGTGGTCTGGGGGAGTTGGCAGAAACACAAAACCTGTTGAGAGCCACAAGAGATAGGGGGAAGTGGAGGGCTGTGGTCACCTGAAAGGACACGGCACATAAAAAAGAAAAAGAAAGAAGCTAGAGATGATGGAAAGTCAATGGTGTATGTATATAGTATTTATCTACATGATCAAAACCAAATTATTTGCATAATTCATAGTGGATTCCTATTCAAACCCAATCATGTCTGTTTTTATAATTCTAAGTGAATTTGTTACATTCTCTGATTTGCATGATACTTTATTTTCTGTCTCTACATGTGTAACACTTTTTTCTGTTATTATTGTTATTATTATTATTATTATTGTTACTATTATTAATGTTATTATTATTATTATTATCAATATTAGCAATAAAAACTATTGCAACTACTATTACTTTATATTTTTTTTTAACTTATTTCAAATTTCCTAATAAATTACCAACCAAATTTTGTTTTAACAAAGTAATGCAGTTACCCCAAATATCAGTCAATAGATTTTCTCATCTCGTTCCTGGACGATTAAAAGAAAGAAAAACAATTGATTCTTATTTCAATAAAGACTTATTTTTCATTTTCTTTCCTTCTCTCTATGCTGCAAGCTTCAACTGAATCATTAGAATTTGGCTTGTATTGATTTTCCTTTCTGATTGGTAAGTGACCTTGATCAGCCAAGACGTGGGAAAATAACTAAAATACAACTACTATTGCAGGTGCTTGCCTGGTATGCTTCTATAATGACCATTTCCAAAGGAGTCTGTTATTATTGGAATTGCATCCAACAATAGATTGCAGATAAATTGGGTTGACCTAAAAGTTCAGTCTGTTTATTAAGTAAAAATAAGATTTTATTTTTCATTTTCAACATTAACATTATCAAATAACATATTTACTATTTTATTCCACTATTTTTTGCCATCTTTCAAGAAACTTCATAGCCCTGTCCTCTCAGATTTTTTTGTCTTTCTCATCAAGGAATTTCTCTAGGTGACTTTTGTAATCTTTCAGGAAATTAAAACATTTTTATTTTAAAACAGTAATTTGAATATGCAGTACATTTTGAATATGATTGAAAACTTCCTAGCCAAGTGATAACAGATTTTGCCTCATCTCCAAAGCAATATGCATTCTTTCATTATTCTGATGGAATATTAAGTCCCATTCCTTTTTGTAAAAAAATAAACTGCATCTGGAGATTGGAGGTTTTGAGGAGCGTGAATTGCTGTTGTTCCCAGGTACACCATGATGTGGGGTGGTAGCACCTGTTAGGGTCCAAACTATTGGCAAATATTGAACCTGCAAACAAAAACAAAAAAACAAAATACCAAGAAAATATAAAAATACATTTTGATAGTAAAAATATCAGCAATACAATTTTATATAAGAAAAATACCAACAAAACTTATTGATAGTAAAATGACCATCAATACAATTTTTTAGAAAAATAACCAACAAAAAATTTTATCTGTAGTTGAAGCCATAAAATTGTGTTCAAAATATTTAGATTTTTGCATCAAATAACCCATAGAAGTTGGTATGCTGCTAAACAAAATCAACCAAGCAACCAACATGAAAGAACTCCTTCGTTACATTAATCCATATAATATACTGCAATTTCTTAAAGCTATCCCAGAAACTTGGACTAAGGCCTGCTCAGCATAGGTGGGCTCTGTGGATTATTGAATAAACACAAATGCACCTGAGCAAGCATCTGCAACAGGGATTGGCTAGCCGCCCTAGTAGACGGGTATCCTCGAATATGAGTGGCCAGCTATACATCCTACAATTTCTTAAAGAAATCAAACTGTATTCAAAAATATAACTACAACATAAAACATACATATCACCGCCTCTAGTAATTATGTCCACACAAACATGTATATGTACAAGAGCTGAGTATTATCTACCATGTATTCAATTGTGAAAGCAGAATAACATATATCATATTTTTATTACTTCAGAGTTCCTAAGAAAATTAAATTTCAGCATTAAATGACCCATAAAGAGTTGATATGCTGTTAAACGAACAAATCAATACTTTTAAAAAAAAAAATAAATCTGAGCATCTTTTGTTGATTTTAAACAAAAAATATTGCCAAAGGATAAGGTATACAAGTTGAAATCTTTGTTCAGGTTTAGTTCTTGTTTTAGATAGATAGTGCTTACTGGTCATTTTGTTGTATAGCCCGCATGTTCTGAGGGTTTCTTAGTTGATGAGGTCAATTCTACAACAAAGCTGTATTATTCTCTTTTGGCTATCTTCTCCTGGTCAGGTGATTGCTAGTTGGTCTTTTTGGAGGTAAAATGAGAACTTCAACAAAAGGGATTTTTAAATTTATCTATTTTATTAAGCACATCGATGTGTACATTTTTAACTAGCCAGTGGAGTTGCTCTATCCCCCTCCCCACTGGGGAGCAAGTTTCCCGAGACATGAAATAACCATATCTGTTGTGTATGACATGTAAAACTTAACTCCCTGAAAACACTTTCTAACTCTAACATTCCCATGTTTAGCTTAAGCAAAATCGACATCCCTATTTTGTCTACCATCTGACCTTAAAGGTCAACCTCAGAAGGTTTGAGCCAAAATACACTGTCACGAAAAAAAATAATAATCTGAAACTATTATTTAACACTCTTTACCAAACCATCAAAAAAGATTCATTTATGAATTTTATTTCAACTATTTATTCTAAAATACCATCTATAATTTCATGTATGCAAGGTGTGCTCCTTACAAATTTTTTCCATTGGGCCTTGGTCACATGACCACTTCAGCATGCACATAAACAAATCCTGAAAAAGAATTAATATAAACAACAAAATTCTGACCAGTTTTTCACGCTTCACAAACATTTTTTTTTTTTTTTTTTTTTTTTTTTTTTTTTTTTTTTTTTTTAAACAATAAACAGAATACCGGACAATCCTTTGTTCATTCTTAGTCACTAGCTTTTGTGACCCAAGATCAATGCCTCAGACGCCAGTCTGGATACAAGTCATGCCAACAGTAATCTTTGACCTCTCCAATATCCTCTCCACCCTGGTCAGCAGCTCTAACTTCTGTTATCCAATATTACAGGGGACAACAAAATTCCTTGCCTCTTCACCTGATACTACATAAAATCTACATATAATTAATTGAAAAACAAATATACTGGTCCAAAATACACACAATACTTGCCAAAAGCCCCACACCAAAGCGTCAATTTCAAATTGAGCCACGTCCTTGCCACCTATTTTTCACACATTAAATATGCTATGATCTATACTCCTTTCCTCACTCACAGTGATACAGCACACATGGTTCATTATCACCCTATTTATTCAAAAAACCAATTAATTACTTTTTACTCGTATGTTACCAGATTCACATGAACAGATCTTCAATTTTTTTACCACCATTTCCTATAGTTACTGTTATTACTTATCTGCTTCTGTGTGCCCAAAACTCAACTCATACCATGTCCATTTTCTCCTGCCTTGCCCCCCCCCCCATGGGGAGGGAAAAAAAACCCCTGCTCAACACCTCCTAACTAAACCATTGCTGGCTCTACCATGGTTACAAAGAATTTCTTTCTTAATTGCTACTGCAAATTGGCATCCCACAAGCCACCTGACCAATTCAACTAGGTCATCAGGGCCCCCAAAACTTGACCCTGGGGGTATCTTAGGGTATATTTATTCAATATAAATACTTCATGGCACACAGGCCCCCCATTCTACTCCCCATAAATCATCAGGAACCTAACTACATTGCAATGTGTGACCATTTCCACCCCAGGACACAGACCCAACACATTTGGAAACCTGAAACCATGCAAGCCAAATCTACTTATTCCTACAACAATTAGCTAACTTACTTTTCCACAAAAAAAAATAATTCTCAAAATTCACCAATTAATACTTAATTAGCCAACCAGTGAAGACAAAAGGACACACACGGCTCTGAAAATATAAAAAAAATTCCACCCACTGTTACAAAAATGTAAAATAAAACAATTATTTGTCAGTTAATTACAATTAACAAAATAATACTAAACTTGATAGTCACAAAAAATGTCAACTGATTAGTGTAAATCATAGTGGGTATGCCCCATAACAAAATGCTGTCAGTCTTTCTTTTCCAAAACCATTTTCCACTGCATTATGTATACAAATTCAGTCCTCTACATGGCCAAAAGGTTGCCAGACATAAAATTTGGATGCACCCAAAAACATTAAACGTGCCAATCAAAATCAAATAATAGATTTCCACACATGGTCTAAATTTTTGTAAAAAGACAAAACAAACTTGGTCTCTTACTAAAATGTTTCATGAAAATTGACGTTGTCACATCAGTGTGTATATGTGAGTTTTCATTGTCCTTTCCTTCTTACTTTTCCCTGTTGTTTTTTTTTTGCCATTTTTTTCATCATTACTTCATATTTTGGTTTGTTGACAATGTGTGTGTGTGTGTGTGTGTGTGTGTGTGGCAGTAGAACAAAGTAATATAATCATACAGACTGTCAAATATATTTAGACAACTTTTCTTTTTTTCCCTCATATTATTTTTTTTTATTTTGAGTCTTCAGTTGAAAATCTTCTCCAAGCTTTCCCATATTGTGTTGCAACCATAGTTCTCTTGCGCCCTTCCATGTTAGAAGGAGCTGGTCACTGCACAAGAAATAGATAGATGTTGTATAGCCCTTTCACACTGGGGGTAATCTTAGGGCAACAATCTTGATTCACTCATCTGTTGCATTCTTCTGTCATCTTCTGGCTAGGTGTTGAAATGATTTTGGAGTCTGATGATAAGAGACATCAACAAAGGGAATTTGAAAACTTATCTATTTTATTAAACATTTCAACGTGTACATTTCTAACTAGCCAGTGGTGTTGCTCTGTCACCCCCATTGTAGAGCAAGTTCCCTGAGACCTGAAATAACCATATCTAATCTATCTGACATGTAAAAACTTAACTCCTTGAAAATACTATCTCTAACATTCGTACATTTGGCTCAGCCAATCATAATCGGCATCCCTATTTTGTCTACCATCTGACCTTCAAGGTCAGCCTCAGAAGGTCTGAGCCAAAATACACTGCTATTAAAAATAATAGTCTGAAACTATTATTGAACAATTTGTAGAATGATAATCTAGGAGTTAGGATAAGAAGCAACAGAAATTAACTGTTATGGTTTGTTTTTTTTTTTACTTAGGAACATAATGTAATATCTAACTTCTTGGGTATATTTTTTGACTGAGAAGCACACATAATAGTAATATTAAGCAAGAAGGAACTGGAAAAAGGGAGGGAGTGAAAGAAGAAAAGATGACAAGTTAGAAAAATGAAAAGGAAACCAGATGAAAGGAAAAAATAGATATACATATATAGCTAGAGATGGAAAAGTAAAATGTAAAGAGATAGGCTTACTGGATAGATATCAATTAATAATGAGCTAAAAATTGAAAGGCAGGTAGGGATGACTGGAATGGTGTCAAAATTGCAAGGCATTAAATTTTAAAATGGCAACATAAAACAAAAAGAAAGGTAAATGTGAGGATGTAGCAGGAAATCCTTTTTTATGGAATATGAAATTAATCCATGTTTGTATAACATTTATATAAAAAAAATGGACAAGATTGAAAGCGGGATGGAGAGAGAGAGAGACTGGAAAGATACAAGCAAAGAAGAGTGAGAAAAAAACAGAGGTATGGGATAATATTAGTTGCCAACATCTGTACAATTTCCACAGGGTCAGCTAATTAATAATAAGAGATTTTCTTTTTACTATATCTTTGTTTTGTCTGTTATTCTTAGGAAAACTGAATTTTGTGTGATATTTCATAGTACAGGTGCTATCCCTTTAATCAATCTTTTTCCCACCTGGCCAGTGGTAGACAATATGGGATGCCAGTAAACAGAAACTAACTCTTTAAAGATTCCCTATGGACACATTGTTCAACTGATAGTGTAGACGAGAGAACACTCTATTTACATACATATACATATATAGGATGCGATTGATAAATTGTCGCCATTTTATACTTTTAATTTTGTGCATGCACATTGCTTTTAATTTTGTGCATGCACATTGCTTTTGATTTTGGCAACTGCACAGTATAGTAGGGTTTGTTGGGCACTGTCTCTGCGAAAAAGTGCACCATGATACAATTCACTCTGACAGAAATTTGGAAACAGAATGCTGTTCTGCTTGGCATTTGTCTTAGAAGCTCCAATACAAACATTTCAGAATATTTGGGTGTCAATCTGAGGACTGTGAAGAGGATTTGGAAAGAATTGGATGGGTTTAATGGTGATTACAAAGGTACAGCGGCTCAGAAAACTCACTCTGATCTTTCTGATAAGAAAAGAACTCCTGAATTTGTTATTGAGGGCCTCAGACTCAACACGGACGCCCTAAATCAGGTGCCTTCAGGAAGTATTGTTGCTCTGGGTCAAGTGGGTGACAGCTGGAAGACCCTATGTCTGGCAACAGGACTCCGCACCATGCCACACAAGGAGGAAAACCCAGTCATGGCTGTCAGATAATTTCTGCAACCACATCACCCATTACATCTGGCCACCTAACTCCCCAGACTGCAACCCCATTGATTATTATATGTGGGGCATAGTTGAGAGAGAGACCAAAAAAAACTACTTTTAATAACAAAGATGAACTGAAAGCAAGGATTATGGCAGCATTCATCAACTTAATCAAGGAGACTGTCCAAAAGAGTTGCAGGAGATTCTGAAGTCTGGAGGTTGTGGTTGAAGACAATGGTGATTTTATTGAATAAATTTACTCTTTAGTATTTCAAGATATTTTTGTGTAATTTTGGTAAATATATCTGTTAAAATGAGATGTCAGTGTTATTTTAATTTTCGTGTCATTTGGATGACAATATATTCATCGCACCCTGTAATTTACATACTATATTAGCATAGTAGCCATAAAAAATGACAGCATTATTAACATGTGCATTGGGACATCTGTGTATGATTGAAGTATCTGTGCACTTCACTTAGGAACAAAGTTTTGTTACCTGGTGCTTTTTTTGTTATCAGAAGGTGATATCTATTCACTCTCTTTGAATCAGAATGTGGTATCTGGTTGCTCTTTCCTAGATCAGTGTGGTATCTGCATACTCTTCCTTGGATCAGTATGTACTTTTGTGGATCAGAGTGTGGTATCTGAGTGCTCATTTTGGGATCAGTGTGGTGTTGGAGTCCTCTTTCTTTGATCAGCCTTGTATCTGAGTGCAGTTTCTTGGATCCGTGTGGTATATGAGTGCTCATTTTCTGATCAGAGTAGGGTATATGAGTGCTCATTTTTATCAGAATGTGGTATCTGAGTGCTCTTTCTTGGATCAGTGTGTGGTATGGAAGTGTTGTTTCTTGGATCAGAGTATCACAGTGCTCTTTCATGGCCCAGAGTCTGGTATATGGGTGCTCACTTAACCCAGAGAACTCTTCCTGAGTGAGGCATCTGAGCACTCTTTCTGGGATCAGAGAGTGAGGCATCTGAGCACTCTTTCTGGGATCAGAGAGTGAGGCATCTGAGCACTCTTTCTGGGATCAGAGAGTGAGGCATCTGAGCACTCTTTCTGGGATCGGAGAGTGAGGCATCTGAGCACTCTTTCTGGGATCGGAGAGTGAGGCATCTTTGCATTCTTCCTGGGATCGGAGAGTGAGGCATCTTTGCATTCTTCCTGGGATCAGAGAGTGAGGCATCTTTGCATTCTTCCTGGGATCAGAGAGTGAGGCATCTTTGCATTCTTCCTGGGATCAGAGAGTGAGGCATCTTTGCATTCTTCCTGGGATCAGAGAGTGAGGCATCTTTGCATTCTTCCTGGGATCAGAGAGTGAGGCATCTTTGCATTCTTCCTGGGATCAGAGAGTGAGGCATCTTTGCATTCTTCCTGGGATCAGAGAGTGAGGCATCTTTGCATTCTTCCTGGGATCAGAGAGTGAGGCATCTTTGCATTCTTCCTGGGATCAGAGTGTGCTACCTGTCAATACTTTTTAGGTTCATAGTGTAACATTTGTGTTCTCTTCCTGGGATCAGTGTGTAGTATCTGTACATTCTTAAAAATATTACAGAAATATGAATACAGATTGTTTTATGTAGATAAATTATATTAAATGAAAATTATTTGTTTTGCTAATTTTGTTAATTGGTTGTATTAAAAATAATTTATACATATCTAAGTTTATGGTAAACAGTGAAAATTGTCAGAATTAATTGCACTTTGGTTTTTAATATTTGATTTGACAACTTGAGTTGTAAATTATAAATTGTTAAATTAATTGTAAATTATAATTGTTAAATTAATGGTTCAAACTTTGAAACTGAATTGAAGCCCTAAAGGTAAAACATAAAAGGATGAGTGGTTGTATTAAATGAAGGAGATGATTTTTCATTTCATGTTTTTCTTTTATACGATCTTTGGTTCTTTTTATCAATTTATTATATTCTTTCAATTATTGTTTCCTGCTGATTAGTGTACAACTCTTATAAATTCTTAATTATTACATTGTGAAAAAGCATTGGTTTTCTTCTGTTTGGTTTGTTTTGTTTTACAGCATATTAACCTCAATGGGTTATGTAATGCCGACAATTTTTATTGCTGGTAATATTTTGTTTTATCAAAAATCTATTTCTGGTAATACTTTTCTTTCAAAAATGTATTGCTGGTATTAATATTTTCTTTTTTTTTTTTTTTAAATGTATTTCTGGTAATAGTTTTTTTCTTCAAAAATTTATTGCTGGTAATAATTTTTTTACAAAGTCATTTCTGGTATTAAAACCTATTTTTACACTTTCATAGTGTTTTTACCCCAGTTTCAGGGTTAACTACTTGCCCATAGCTGTGACCGTAACAGGTGTTACCACCCCAGGTCAGGGCGGACCTGGAAATACCAACAATTAAGAGGTAGTTCCATGCTCCTCAAAACCTCCTGATCAGAGGCTTTGCTGCTGGATGTAGTTTATCATCTTACCCAGGACGTGGATGTAGTTTATTGTCATACCCAGGACACAGTTTTCTTCTGTAGTTTGGTTTCGAGTACAAATTTACTGAATGCATTGTTATATTTTGACTTGATTTCTCAGAAGGGAATAATTTAAGATTTTTATTTTACAGTATTTTAATTTCCAGTTCAAGTTAATTCTTTGTAAAATGTAGAAATCAAGGGATCTCGGTTGACAGTTATTTTTCTCGGATGTTATTTCTCTTGCCATCAAGGAAGGTTATCTTTTTCAGGTGATTGCATATACAATGATTTTCTCTTAGTAAGTAACTTAAACCCAGAGATTATTCTGAGTGTGGCTTCTCTGCACTTGTGATCATATACCAATCTCCAGTGTAAAGAAAATCTGTAGATATCAATAATATCCCAACATCTTTAATATCTCTCAGTGGATTTTTTTTTCCTGAGAACCTTACTCATTGCTACTTTATTTCTTTGTTAAATATTTATGTAAAGAAAAAATCGTTTTGAGAAAAAGAAGATTTATTCCTTTTGCTTTTCCTGCTGAGATAAATTCTTGAAGAATTGCTTTGGTCAGATTGATAGCATATTCTTCACAGTAGACTTAACGCTTCAGATAAGCATAATCTTGTTGATATAGGAAGAGAAAAATAAAATGGCTTATATCTCCATTCAAGTAATCAGACAGGAATCAAGCTGCACATAGATACACACACACACACACACACAAAATGGTGTTGAATAGTTCTCAGTCCTACACATTTACAAAAATTTAGTCAAATGACGAAATATCAGTTTTTCTTAATTTTGTTAAGGGCTTTGTATTTCACCAATATACCCTTTCTCTTTATATATATATATATATATATATATATATATATATATATATATATATAAAAGTTTCAAATTGAAAATTATAATGTTTTATTTTATGAAAGTATTTATTTATTTATATATATATTTGATATTTCAAATTGTCCTCAATCTTTCATCAGAAATAACTGTTTGTTACAAATAAATTAAAATTACTGTTTGTTAGCAAGTATATATGTGCTTTGTATATATGTGTGTGGTTACTTTTCTTTATGAATCAACATGAATGCAGATATATGTATATATCTTAGTGTGTGTTTATATATATATATATATATATATATATATATATATATATATAGGATTTCCCAAGCGTAGCTTAGATGCGGCACAAGGCCAAAAGTATGGGGCACCCAGTGAGGATCGAACTCACTACTCAGTCATAATTATTCTAGCGAGACAAGCTTGCTAACCATTACACTGCCTCAAGGTGCCCATAATATATATGTATGTATGTATGTATGTATATATATATACACACACACACACACACACATACATACATACATACATACATACACACAGTGTGTGATGAGTAAATTGTCTCCATTTTATATTTTTAATTTCATGCATGCGTTTTGTTTGTCTTTGATTTTATTGACTGCATGTTATAGTAGGGTCAGGTGGGAACTCTGTATGAGAAAAAGTACACCATGACACAATTCACTCTGCCAGAAATTTGGAAATGGCATGCTGTACTGCTTGGCATTCATGCTGGAAGCTCCAATACAAATATTTCAGAGTGTTTGGGTGTCAATCTTTGGACAGTGCAGAGGATTCAGAAAGAGTTGAATGAGTCTAATGAGGATTACAAAGGTGTCTGGAGTGATCACTAGTGATAGTGACATTATGCCTCAATTTATCTTCCCACAGGGCCTCAGACTCAACATGGAAGCCTACATCAGGTGCCTTGAGGAGGTAGTGCTGCCCTTGTTCAAGCAGGTGGATGCCGGAAGAACCTCTATCTTGTAACACTATGCCATACAAACAGAAGAATTGCTGTCAAACAATTTCTATGACCATATTACCCATTACATCTAACCACCTAACTCTCCAGGCTACAACCCCTGCATTATTATGTGTGGGGTGCAGTTGAATGAGAGACCAACAAAACTCCCTGTAACACCAAAGATGAACTGAAGGCAAGGATTATGGCAGCATTCATCAATATAAACAAATTCCAGAAGAGTTGCAGGAGATTCCGAAGTCGCCTGGAGGCTGTGAAGCCAATGGTGATTTTATTGAATTATGTTAAAATGAGATATCAGTGCTATTTTAATTTTTGCCTAATTTAGTCAGTTTATCCATCACACCCTGTATGTGTACATATTCATATGTTCATGTATTTATATGTATATATGTGTCTGTTTCTATGTATGCATATGTATGTGCTTATCACTATGTATATGTGTGTATGCCTATATGTGCATATGTGCATATATTTATATGTGTCCATGTATGTATGTATGTATAGGCATGTGTTGGAATGGTTAGAATAATTGCTTGCTTACCATCAGATCATAGTCAATTTTATCAAGGGAGGTAACTTCTTGATGTTATCAGCCTGAGGAGGAGCATGATCTGGCATGGTTAGAAACTGCTAGAAAATGACCCCAAACAAGATTTGTGAGTGGGTAGGCAGAACTGTTCAGAAGGCATTGATGGTTGTGCTAGAGCAAAGTCATAAATCATTATGACCAATGGTTTGAGCATACTTATATACATACACTAGCCTTGTCTAAACTGTTGATCACACTAGATTATGCACTCTCTCTCAGAAACTGTAACAAGGGTTTGCTCAGTATAGTTGCTGTATAAACTACACATAGGCTCTTGGGTATTGAAGAAACACAAAATGTGCTTGACTTGGCATCTGCAACAGGGATTACCATATGGGTGAACTTGGGTGTAATTAGTAGCTATTATATATATTGGAGGCACGGTGGAGTAATGGGTAGCAGCTTGGATTGAGGAATTGCAGAGCCAAGTTCGAATTCTAGTTGAATCCATTACATTCACTTACGTGTTAATACTCTTGGGAAAGGTGTGAATCCTCTTCTCCCTCCAGCTATGGGTAAATAGCAGGACAGACTGGGTTCTATGGCCTTGGATGGCAACTGGTCTAGGAGAAGGAAAACTCTGAATTCAAAACCTGCGGAGGGTCGTTTAGGGACCTTGTGGCACTTAGTGCACCAGGTCTCTGAATTTGACCCTTCAAAAAGTGTGGCTGGTCCTGCACGAAACCTTCACCACTATAATCAAATCTCTTGTGCTGTTGTCGGGCTGTTGGTTTCCTGCAAACTGATCTACTTGACCTTCATATGTCAAATTCGACAGGAGAGTCGACATGACTATATATATATATATATATATATATATATATATATATATATATATAATCAGATATGTGGTGCAGTTCAATTTATATTACAATGAATCATTCATACAAAAAGTTGATTAGTAAAGCTAATGATATAAAATTGTGAAAACTCTTCGCAAATAAAATTTTAAAGTTGCATTAACCTACGAACCACTCGATGAATGTTATGATCCTTGTTTTTAATAACTACAAGCTGTATAAGGTCTTTTTTTAATCAGCAAGTACTTTCAACTGTACATACAGTTATCGTCAGGCATGGAAATTATTTTGTTTTTAGTAAATCCAGGTAGCATTGGAGACGAAAGATTAAATGCAAATCAAAATATGTTTTTTTTAGAAATGTGTTATTGTTAACGGATAAAAACTTTTGGAGCATGTGGTCACAACACTAAGGTTGAATTTTTTTGAAAATTTAAGAGAGTGCATTTCCAATAATTTTTCTGAATTCAAAGCAAGAAGAAGGCTATTTAGGGACCTTGTGGCACACTATGTGCACCAGTCCACTGTATTTGGGTCTTCTGAAAAGTGTGGTTGGGTTTGAGATATCAGCTATATATATATATATATATATATATATATATATCTGTGTGTATGTATACAAAAATTAGAATCCAGATAGAGCTCAATGACCAGGACAGAGCAAGAATATAATATAAACGGCACAAACACTAATATTCCATGGTTATAATTTATTCCAATGTAATAAATTATAACCATGGAATATATATATATATATATATATATATATATATATATATATATATAATGATTAATATAAATATAAAATTTGTCACTTAGCTGATTGATGTTACTTTCAGCATCCCAACAGTATCGTTGATGGACATCCAGCAATCCCTCTGTCCACTCGTCAGGAGATATCAACAATATATATATTTATTTTATTTTTTTATGCCTGTACTATAATACTGACAGTGTTAAAATAAAAAATGATCCAATCTGTAAATAAAAAAAAAAAATATTACACAAACAATATTTGGAAAAAAAGTTTAATAATAAAATCTAAAAATATCTGTACCACTTATAAATAATCAATCAGCAACACAATGTCTATCCAAAGAAAAAAAAAGAAAAGTTGTATGGTGGCATGAACCATAGAAAACAGCGGTTACAAAACCAAACTTGTTTATAAAACCACAGATGAAACATCCAATGTACGTAATAGTGGGAAGAATAGAGTAAGGTAAATTGTATGGTTTACACCAACATATAATATGGCTGTAGCTAATAAATTAAAGAAGGATTTTTTTAGGTTATTAAAGAATTTTCCCCCATCAAACAATCTATACAAAATATTTAACAAAAATGCTGTTAAATTAATCTATAGTTGCATGCCTAACATCGCAAATTTGATCAATAAATGCAACATTAAAAAGCTAAAATATAAACATATGCAGTTTTCCAAATGCAACTGCATTAATAAGGCCACTTGTCCCCTTAAGGGCAAATGCCAATATGAATGCATGCTGTATAAGGTGGGGGTATATAGTAGCAGACTCAATAATAGTAGTAATAATAATAGTAGTAATGGTAAAAAATATACATGAGTTCTAGCCAAGGAGCTTTCAAAAAAATATTAAAATCATAGAAGTTGTTTCACACACAAAATATACAAGCATAGGACTGGTTTATCTATGTGTGGGAAATTAAAAAGAAACAAGGTATAGAGCCTATATTAAAATGGGGGATAGTAAAAAAAAAAAAATGCCATAAATATAAGGCAGGTGATCGCTCTAGCTTTTTACTAATAAATTACTCAACCAGAGAACTGAAATACTTAATGGTTGTAGGCATAAAAAAGTCTGGTTACTTAGTAATTAGAATATGGGTTTGTTTTTTTTTTGTTTTTTTGTATGCTAATTTTTTTTTTCCTTCTTTTGGTGGCTGTTTTATCAATAAAATGTTGTTTGAGCCAACCCACTTTAGTCAGATTTATCCTGATGATCCAGTAGGTGAAACCTAGGTTGAGAGGTTCTGGCTCTTTACGTGTTTTATATATATATATATATATATATATATATATATAGGCAGCAATCTTTCGTTTATGCATGTTTCATTAAAAACGACAGACAAGGTACTATGGTTAAGATTTTATTTAACTTTTCTTGTGTTCGAACAAGAGCTTTCTTTTTTGGACAAAGAGTGTGTAAAAAAGAGTTCCAATGCCTCTTAAGGAACTGTGTTCCTGATCAAACTGTACTCATAAATAATTACATCAGTTACACAACTACATGCTTATCCAGACGCCTTACGTTACACCTATCTGATCATAGCTCCATTAGAACCCATTTAAACACAAACTTACCAGACTCCATTAGAAACATACTAGTAGAAAATACAAACATAATAACTTCATCCACCTGCAAAAAGAGATTAAAAATAATGGAAGCTATTAATAATAAAAAAGAAAAAGCCAACTCTTAACAATATTAACTACGAACAAGGCCACAATGTGCTAACCATATTCAGAAATTAAAAACATCTCTACAACACACTAAAACATACACATAATGCACACACTCAATTAAGCTGAAAAATCAAATCATACTTGATAATGGCTAAAGGTATAGCCGAAAGTGCTCAGAACTATAAAACATTTGGACAGTTTTTACACTATTTGTACAGAAAAGAAAGCTCTTGTTCAAACATAAGAAAAATTAAATAAAAAGCTTAACTGTAGTACCTTGTCTGTCATTTTTTAATGAAACATGCATATATATATATATATATATATATATATATATATATATATATATATAAAACATAAGGCAGCATATGATTTACATACAAGAATTAATCACACATAGAATTAATCAGAAGTATCAATGCGATTATTGGCGACATCTGTCACTAGAAAACATAATATATGCATTAAAATCCTGTTCATCCATAGTGCGAGTTTTGATCCTTGAAGAAAAACTTGTTGTCTGTAGTTTTTCAGTTTATTCGATGTTAAAATGCTAGTACTTACGGACGGTCTTCCATCCATCATCAGGCATGTGTTTTTTTTTCTTATAAAATCAAAAACTTGAGACGATATATCTGTATGTCGACCGAAAGATGTTTTTTGAATATCTGCTATTATTGATGGTTGTAAGATCTCAGAACGTGCAAAGACGCAACGCTAAGTGAGAATTTTATTTAAATATTTCTTGTGATGTGTTAAATCCACGTATTCTATTTTTACAAGTGTATTCAGTTTTTATGTCATGAACTAAGTATATAGTTCAATAATATAGTGTAATGTCATAATAGTAATTATTTTATAGGAATTTTTATATACTGCAGATCGATAGTTTTTTAATAAACATAAAACATTAGGCAGCATATGATTTACATACAAGAATTAATCACACATAGAATTAATCAGAAGTATCAATGCGTCAATAATAGCAGATATTCAAAAAACATCTTTCGGTCGACATATAATATTGGTAGTTAATATACACATACATATGCAATCATATATCTAAAATACATAAATATATATGCATACACATACATATATATATGTATAAAAAATAATTCCAAGAGGATAGAATCCAGGTAGAATTTAATGTCCAGGACAGAGTAAGGATGTAATAAAAAGGCTTAAACACAACTTTACGATTCCAATAGAATAAATGACCATGGAATATTATTGTTTAAGCCTTTTTTTGAGCACCCAGTGAGGATTAAAATCTTTAGAAATAATAGTCTTCAAAAATAGTTTGTATTGCTCCACAGGAATGCAGCCCAGTTATTTACTAGTTAGCATAGTGTGGCACGAGGGTACAAGCGAAGGATAGCCTGTGAGAAATGGCTGATTGCATTAATAAAGGTCTAAGAGAGCTTTCCTAAGCACTGCCTTCAAGACATGGCATACAAATCCTTGAAAATGTTCCTATATACCTGTAGACATTTCCTTTCAAATGAACCGACATTGTTTACTTCTCAACTTTATCTACTTAATTTACTTTTTACTTTATTTTACTTTTTATGAATTTCTTTGGAAAGTGTGAAACTGGGTGGATGCAGATTTGTCAGAGCGCCAAAAATGAACTCTTTTAAGAAGAGTTTGAATTCCAGCTGATGTTGTTGATATTCCAAAAGTGCTTTTAGGAATCCACTTCTTGTGTTTTATGCTACTGCCAAATATTTGGCTAAAAAAATGACTCTCATGCTATGAATGTTGATGGAGAAAAGAGTAGGTATGTCAGCATGTGGGCAAACCAGTCTCCAATGACTAACTTACCTGACCAGATAGTAGCAGCAGCAGTAAATAGTTATCACACCTATTGACTGTCTTGACAGTTTACAATCATAAAATTATATAATAGTAATAATAATAATCTTTTGTTCAACTCTTTCACACCCAATAACCACTTGCATCTCGGTGACTTTACTGCCTTGCATAGGGGTGAACTCAATTAAAAAAAAAAATAAATAAATAATAATGTGTAATTACTATTCTTGTAGTTTGAGTTTAAATTCTAATTAAGATATATGCATTTCTTACATCAATTTTATAGGGGTTTTTTTCACAAGACAAGGAAATTACCCTCACCTCCACAAAAAAAAAAAAAGGCATGCAATAATTAGGACATAGAGTTACAGAATTTAGGCAAGAATTTCAAGTTAAATTTGAGGAACACTAATAATTCTATTTGGCTGCTAAATTAAACTGCAATTGATTCCTGCATCACATGAGGCAATTGCTTTTTGTTTCAATTAGTTGTTTCCTGTTTAAGATTTGGTTTCTGGTTCCTTTTTAAAGTTTTCTCATTCTCTTTCACTCTCAGTAGCCCTTTGCATTTTAGTGGGATTATCACCTTGCTTGGAGTGGATTAATTATAAAAAAAATATATATTTCTATAATGATCTCCAGAGGCACAAACCTTGTTTGTAGCAACTATGAATATTTTTATGGGGCCTGGGGATTATACCCAAGATGACTCACAGGAATAAAAAGCCCCAACTACCCTGCTAATTAACAGGTGGTGGGGAAAGAGGTAGAAGTGGATTTATTACATTCCCAAGGGAATGCAAACTGTCCCAGCTGCAATTTGAACTCAGTTCCTTGATATCCATTTTCTGTGCCATTAATCTGTTAATCATTAAGCCATCTGTATCTCCAGATGGCTGGAATTAGAGTAAAAATAATGGCTGACTTTAAAATGGCTTTTTCCTTTTAAACAATAAAATTGGCTTTTTGTGAGTAATTGTTATCAGCATAAAGACTTGATAGCTTCAATGTTAAATTTCTCATCAAAGAACTAAAAGAAATTTAGCCAAAGTGACTAAACTTTAATGACAGTAAAAAAAAAAAACATTTCTTAGTGATCTTAGCCATAAGATCACCATGAATAGATAATGAATTGTGGATTTAGTTGATCGTGCTACATTTTGACAATCAGTCAGTCAGTTATGTGCCATGCGTGATACACGCTTAGGCGATCATGTATCTTTTGATACATGACTTACGAGGCAGATTTTTTTCCTGCAGTAGGTTGCTGTTTATTTCTGTGGTAGACCAGTTGTCATCCATGGCTATAGAACCTAGTCTGTCCTGCTATTTACCGATATCTGGAGGGGGAGAAGAAGAGGATTCATACCTTTCCCAAGGGTATTAGTACGTAAGTGAATGTAATGGATTCAACTGGAATTCGAACTCAGCTCTCCGATTCCTCAATCCGAGCTGCTATCCATCACTTCACCATATTGGTCACATAGAATAAAAGCAGTTAAATTAGAAAAGATGAAGCTTTTATTCAGCCCATTTTAAAGTTCAGAGCAGGACACAGTGAATAAATCTGGTTATAATTAGGCAGCAGAGATTTATGATAATGGGGAATGTATACATAAGATGTTTGCAAGAGATGAATGACAAACCATTCCGTAGTGTAAAGAGTTAAATCCCAACTAAATATCCTGCTATTTTGCGCCAAGCAAAATGGTGTAATTAATGACTGAAATTGTATATCAGAGCAATCATTAGTAATCTACTCTCACAGACAATCCCTAGGTGTCTCATATTCGTCACTCTGCATTAGTTAAAGCTAAAGACTACATTCTGTATGCTGATGATGAGAAAACTAGTTTAAAAAAATTAAATAATTAATTAAAAACTAGTTTTTCAGCTAGTCTCTAGCAGAATAACTTCAGTACTTGCTAAAATGACGTTCTTATAGTCCTGTACCAGATTAAGCTAATCTTAATCAATATCAGCCTCAGAGTGCCTGTTTTTGAATGATAACTACTTAGTCTTGTAAAGCTCTTACAGTTGAGATCTATCTACACAGGATGCTCTTCTTTTGTGGCCTTTTGCCAGACTAAGCTAAGCTTAGTAAATATCATCTCATTATATGTACTGTGAAGCAATGTTTACTGAGCCAGTCTCACAAATCATTGTCAGTAGAGAGAGTTCAGTCCTCTCTAGGAAGACTTGTGGTGAGTACGAAATAATAACTTCCTTTAGCCACTCTGTTCAAATTCAGGCGAGCTGAAGATAGAAAGAAAATTGCAAGCCTATGCAAAATTTTCTTTGGACCATTGAAAATCTTGTTTTCATAGGGATTGGTTGTTGAACCTAGAAAAAAGAGAGAAAATAAAATAACAAGCCTATGCAAAATCCTTTTTGATATAAAATAAGGAAAAAAAATTAACACAAGAAGAGTGTCTGAAATCATGTGAAAGGTTTATCGGCATTAACTAAGTACTTGGGATTTCAAAGAACTTTATTTCAACAATCCAAGAAAGCTAAGTATTTAAAACTATCTCTTTTTGTTTACTTCTGTGAACAGCAAATTCGTTTACCTTTGTTTTGTTTTAAACATTTTATAATATTGTGTCTGATCAATTAATATGTTGTATGAACATTTCCTCCTCATGACAATTCATTGAAACTACAGACATTAAAAATTTCTGGTATATTTTCCTAAAACAAGCTAGTGACACAACTTCAAATATGTAAATTCGTAAATAAATTCCTTATCTTGTTTTGTTAAAATCACCTGTGTGTTTACTTATTATCAGCCTCTATTAACGTTCTTGGTGTGGGTAAACCAACTATTTTAACCCCAAAGTCCCATGCCACTATAGACTATTGTTATGTCTCTGTGTCTCACTAAATTTATTTACACTCAAACTTCTATCCATCTTTGTTGTCATCATCACAATGTTTCAACCATTGTCCTTTCCATCATTTTTCAGGTGTTTATCAAGCCATGTAACCTTCAGGCAATTTTAAACTGAATCCTTTATTTAATCTAGAGCTAGATTTTTCTCATTCCACTGTCCTTGTCTAAAGATATCTTTTTTTCATTCTTATTTAGTTATTGCTTGTCTCTTGATATCTCTAAACATGGATGATCTACCTGTGTCCATTAAATGAACGGTTCAGTTAAAAATTCCCTGATGGTTACTCAGATGAACATAGAAAGAGGCCAGAGAGCCCAACGCTTGAAACATTGTCATAATAGCAGCAAAGATAAGAACATTGGTTTGAATGTAAATAATGATAACTTGTCATGCCAAAAATGCAGACAGAAGTGTTTCGGTAAGTTTTGTCTATTATAATTTTCATCGACTACTTACTTTGGTAT
Organism: Acanthosepion pharaonis; assembly: GCA_903632075.3. Lineage (NCBI taxonomy): Eukaryota > Metazoa > Mollusca > Cephalopoda > Sepiida > Sepiidae > Acanthosepion > Acanthosepion pharaonis. The sequence goes on from CAHIKZ030005544.1 coordinate 1,170,152, forward strand.
CAGTTTCAAAGAGGAATGTGAATGACACCCAAACTTGAAATGGTTGCTAAGCTTTGTATTGCAAAGTTCTAAATAGGAGAAATAAGATCATGTTACATTAATCTTCTGAATGGGGAGGGCCTAATTGTATTACAATGCAGCAGTTTTTATGCCATGCTTTTATTGGGGTTGACACCTTGACTACATTGATAGTATTGAAGATTGTATTGCATCAATTTTCTCCAGTAAGGAACATTTTGGTTATTTACCTATCAAATAGTGACAAAAGGGATGAAAGAAAATTACTTCAGCCACCAAGAAATATTTGTAAGATTGGTGCAAGAGAATCTTTCCAAAAATTATTAACTTTATTTTCTTCTTCAATTAAAAAAATTATGGTCTGCTTAGTAGCTAAGGTTGGTCAGCATTTCCCACTGGTGCCAGAAGTCAGTGTTCAAGCCTAGATAAAAAGAAAAATTTTCAAATGTAGATTTTCAGTGTAAGCAGGAAGATTGGTGCAACAGAATCTTCCTAAACCATAACTCCTTATTTTGGCTTTGTGAAAGACTAAACTATTTGTTTGTTTTCAGCAAAAAAAAAAAAAAATATCTTTACAATATTGCTTGGTAAATTTTTTGTAATATTAATCTACATTATGGAAACTTTCTCTAAAGTCAGCCATATTTGAGTCATTCAACATAATGGGAAATATTTTGTGATACAAGACATAGATGTTAAAATAATTCAGTTTTTATCAATTAGATATTAAAATAGATCAATAGGTAGTTACCCTTTAGGAAGATACTAGAATAAAAGAGAAAATTAGGCAAGTTTTAGTCAAAATTAGTCCAGAGATTACTTTTCTTTATTACCTGTGAATTGTTATGACTTCTTAGGAAAGATAATAGTTTGATTTCCTGTTACCTTCTCCATTGTTTTGAAATCAGAATAGTCCTTCTCTCAGATTGGTTGCCACCTAAAGCTAGAAATCCCAGTCTACACTATTATTTAACCTATCAGTGGGGGCATTAAGCAATTAGTTTCCTCAAATAACATGATAAAATTTTGATGTGTGTAACCCTGTAGCCATCCTGTTTCTTTTGTTTTATTGTTATTATTTTTTTTTAATTATTTTTAGATCTTCATTAAACAATTTCTTTTTTAAATGCCACATCCCTTCATTGTCCTTTTCTTCATTACCTGTGAATTGCTATGATTTCTTAAGACTGATTGTGGAATAGTTTCTCATTGTCTCCTCCATAACTTTGAATTCACACTACTCATTCTCTCAGCCTGATTGTCATCCAAGGCTAAAGTGTTCAGTCTTTTTTTTCTTTATATTAATCTCTGTCATAGAATTTAAAAGAAATATTCTTTTATTATCTAAAAAAAAAACATAGCTTGTTTAATCTTTGAATCAATGACTCACAAAGAATATCACTTTATACATAACCTTTTTTTTTTTTTTTTTTTTTTTGTTTTCTGTTTATATTTCCTTTGTAAATGTGACAAGGGTAATAACTAACACTACAAAAAATATGCAAGGAAAATAAAAGCATAATTTTTATGCAAGGAAAATAAAAGCATAATTTTTATGCAAGGAAAATAAAAGCATAATTTTTATATAAATTTTATATAATTTTTAATTTTATATAATTTTGGTTTTTTAAATGCATAATTTTTATATAAATTTTATATAATTTTTATGCAAGGAAAATAAAAGCATAATTTTTATATCAACTTTTTTTATTGCTTTTATTCTAAGGGACCCTAATTCTTTATCCACTCTCTTGCTAGCCCTGTAAGCAGGTGAATTGACCTGCAAAAACCAGACACTTTTCTCCATCTTTCCTCACCATTTGTTATTCAACACATTTTTAATGGACAATTAAAAAAAGGACAATTTTTAATGGATGTTTTTTAATGGAAAATTTTTAATGGACAATTAGAAAAAGGACAATTAAAAATTAGAATAATATTCTGTATTAACTGTTTGACCATCTTGAAGATGGTCTATCACCAAAAATACCTTTTATCCCCAAAAGACATAGCCATGACCTTTCCTGCTGACTTTTATGGCTTTAATTTATCTGGCCATAAGAAATCTAATTGTGGTCAGTGTATAAATTGTTGTTTGGTCTTTGGATCACAATAGTTCAACTGTTTCATCAACTGTGATATGTTGTTCCAAAAAAATAATCCTTCGATTACTGAAAATGCAGCAAAATCAACATGGAGGTGTCTAATTGATATTGTTTCTGGCTATCATTCAACCATTTTGGCACTCAGTTGGTTGACAGCTTTTGCATACCAAAACCGTTCATGAATTATAAACCCAATGTGTTTCCTGGACATCTTATCAATTGAAAAAAATTAGCTCATGAAAATGAACAACCATTTCAGGTGATGACACGATTGAAGGCTTCCCAACTGTGCTGCCTCTTGGGTTTTAAAATCTCTACACTTGACATTAGCCCCCACTACTACTTCACATATGTAGCATGGCCAAGTGGTTAGGATATTTTGTGTATGAGAACCAGGTTCAAATCCCACCATGTTACTGTTTGTCAATTTTCCAGCATGCTGCACCATTAAAAAGTGCCTATAAAACAAACCATGGATTGACCGAAGCTGTGTGAATAAAATTGGGTAGAGAAAACTATTTGGAAACTGTCAATGGATATGCTAGCATAAATCACAAGTCATTGTAACTGATCTTGTTCATTTACAAGATACCAGATTATGTGCTCTTCCCCAGAAACTGTAACTAAGGTCTGCTCAACATAGTTGCAGTATAAATCACAGGTTGGCATTCTGAGTTTTGAAGAAATACAAATCTGCCTCAGCAGGCATCTGCAGCAAGAATTAGCTAACCACCCACAAGTGTACTTGCAAGCAAACAGCCAGCCATACTTGTACATTAGTACTTCATAGCTGAGGATAATAGGCTCTTGTTGTCCAATGTTCACATCATATACTCGTAGATTTCCTTCAGATTTTTCTTTCACCTCAATAAGAAATTCGTACTGCCCTGGAGCAACATTTGGAAACTTTGCATTTTCCATTGATGTGATTTGATGATCAAAACCAAAATAAGTGCAATGATTGTGCAAATTGGCACTTTACAATATAAAAGAATGTTCATTCTTGCTAAAATAATAATAATGGTCAGGTTTTAGGAAGTTCATGAGACTGAGAAACTTTTAATTCATCTTCATATACATACATATACTTTATATACACATATACATACACATATACTTTATATAACCTTCACAGCTAAGACCTACCATGTCATGCACATTGAAGAGAATCGCCCTCATTCCCTTTGTATTATTGGTGAGATATGTTCCATTCAAGCAGCTTCTTCCCCTAAACTGTTGCTTTGTGTAACCGACTCCCAAGAGGATGCTTCCCTGTTCACTAAAATTTTAACCTCAAGTTAACTGTTATCTTACCCACATATCCCCATAAACAATTTTTCTTACTCTGTATCCTCTACCTTAAGTGGATCTTGGGTCTTGTACAGATTGAACATTATTGTTTAAAAAAAGAACCTTATTAACCATGGTAGATATGTTTCCCATGAATAGTAAAATCTGTGTCTGTCTATATTTCTGAGATGAGGTATTATGTACAGTATTTACATTATTCGGACTATTGTCCTAATCTTTGTCGCCATATTTATTACAGCATTTTGGCCATTGTACACTCCGGCCTTCTTCAGGTGGTTGGAATGTCGAACTGAACCCTTTATTTTGCTCGCTGGGGTAGACTGTTCTAGTTGCATGTGCCATGTCTAATAGATGTCAGTTATCAGTTGGTTAGATCCAGTGACAGGACCCAAAGAGTGTGAGTTCAATACCTGGTTAAGGTGGTGGAGAACTTGGAGAGGGGAATTAACAGGAGATAACTGATAACTGACATCCATTAGACATGGAACATGGAACTAGAACAGTCTACCGCAGTGAGTGAAATAAAGTGTTCAGTTCGACATTCCAGCCACCTGAAGAAGGCCAGAACGTACAATGGCCAAAAATGTTGTGATAAATATGGCAACAAAGATAAGGACAATAGTCCGAATAATGTAAATAGTGTAAAATCTGTTTACAATACAAACCATATATATTAGTTCTGTCAAGTCAATTATAACCCAATTTTAAAAAGTAATTAAATTTTTAATGCTTTTTGATGTGACACATTGCTGTCAATTGAAGTTGGTTCTCTTGTTCCACTTATGAGATAAAAGGTCAAATTAGTAAAATAGTCATTAAACTTTAATGGTTTTCTGAACACTTAAATCAATTATTTTAAATATTTTCAAAATATTATTATTATTATTATTATCATCATCTGTTTTATTTTTTTGTTTATATTTTACTTCTTTGAAATATATTTTGCACAGAAGTTTGATTTTAGTGAAAGTTTAAAGATAAACATTTTGATTCTACTATGGATAATTGAAATATTTGTTCATCATTGCTGAAGATGAGGATCCTGGTTGTTTATTCCATATATGGTGAGGTTCTGCCAAAATATAATACTCTCTACTGTTTCTATCCTTGGATTTGTAAGTTAAAAAAATATCTTTAAAGAGGCAAAAAGGAAAAATACAAGATAAATACTAAATGACAAACAAAAGCAAGCAACACCTGGAGATAGTTGCAAAACTTATCAGTCAAAACATATGAGGATATTAGTCAAAATAATTATGGAATAATGGCAGTATTTCAGGTAGAAAAAAAATAACAAAATAGGACTTTTGATTGATTTATTTATTTTTAGATAAAGAGATTAGATTTAGTTAATCAGCTAGTGGATTAACTCCAAAACAAGGAAGAGAAAATAAAGGAGGAAGACAGAAAAGTGGTCAGTTCAGTGCGTTACGGTGATAAAACTGATTGACTAATCTTATTAGAGCAGACACTAATTCCATTGACAGATTAATACAGAGTAGCCTGAAAATATATTTACCCATTTTGTTTATAGCAACTCAGATTCTTGACTGCAAGCTAATTGAACGTTTTATGCACGTAGTGAAGAGGAAATGTTTTAATAAACATAAGATGAAGATGTTTTCATAATTGTGTGACAGTTATTCGTAATGAATCAACAGAAAAAAACGTATGCATAAAAAATATATATATGAGGAAGTGCTGAAAAATTCTTGGTTCAACCCACCTACCAATATGTCAAATCGGATGTTTTGGAAGATCTTCTTGGTTATGTATTAAAAACAACTCAGCTTCTGAGCTGAAAATGAAGAATTTTTATAATAAAGAATAAATGTTTAGAAAGAAGTGTTTAAAGTTTTTTAAAAATGATTTATTCAAAATATTCAGATTGTTTAGAAAAGGAGAGCCTTCCAGATTTATAAACATGGAGATATATTTTTGGAGATAATTCTGTTCAATTAACAAAAAACCATCACACAAAAGATTTATTAGTTAGGGTGGATGACATTCGCCCTTTAACAGCTCTTTTTGTTTTGTGCTGCTGGGGTTCCACTTACCCTCCTCAACAGACCAGCATTGGGTAGGGGAACCAGTTTAGTTGCCAAACACTCAGGCTTTCAATTCAGAGTTCTCTTTCTCCTAAACTGGTTGCCAAACAAGGCTATAGGACCCAGTCTGTCCTGCTATTTAACCCATAGCTAGTGGGAGAGAAGGGTTGGATTCATACCTTTTCCCAAGATTATTTGCACATAAATGAATGCAACAAACTGAAATTCAAACTCAACTCTCTAATTACTCAATCCAAGCCGCTGTTACCCCACCTTCCATATGCACTAATGTGTGTATTTACATACTTTTTATAGTTGTTTGTGTGTAAGACCAAAATAGGTTAAGTGGTATGTTCTTTTCTTGACTCTGTATACACAGTTGAGGAGGAAGAGAAAACAAACATTTACCTTCACCAATTGCAAATGTATTTAATTAAAAACACAAAAAAAAATATTATTTACATAATTTAAATAATAATAACACTTAATCTAAGATGTTCAGACAGAAAAACATCAGTAAATAAATTAGTATTTATTTTCTTATTTTTTCTTTTATTTATTCCAGCTTTTTAACAAACTAAATTTACTTATAATTGCACACATTTATCAAATTACAACATTTTTTATCATAAGGCAAATACTTTAAAAAATACTTTAAAAATATCCTCCTTTGTCTTAAACCCTGATGGTTGGTTATGTAGACTTTCAGGTAGATTACCAATATTAAACTAATGCCTAAACACCTGTTTGGCATCCCTGCTAAGTCCAAAATTAAATATAAATTATTAAATTCTGATTAGAAATCAAAATAATGTTAAAATATTAAAAATAAGAAAATTCCACACAAGTATTATAATTAATTTTTATTCTTTTTTTCTAAATTTCCCTTACCAAATTATAAGTGCCTTTTATATTGTGGGAAATATGTGTCTTTCAGTATGACAAATATTTCTTCCTGTATTTTTGAGATAAGGAGTTATCATTTACACTTTACATTTGGACTATTGTCCTCATCATTGTTGTTGGTATCACAATGTTTCGTGCCCTCTGACCTTCATCAGGTATATATATTGATCTAAATAACCTATAGGGGATTCTGAAGTGAACCCTTTATTTAATCTACAGAAGTAGACTGTTCTCATTCCACAGCCCATGTTTAGGGATATCTCATCTAGCTCTTATTTTTAATATTGCTCAGTTATTGCTTGGACTGTTTTCACTGAGTCAAGGTACACACTTCCTAGCCCAGGGATTGAACTCACAATTACTATTTCAACAAATACTTAAACCAATGATTTAATCCACTAGGTTATTATCCTGTGGGACAATAATCTCGTGGATTAACCTCGTTTGTGAAGATTTGTCAAGAGTAATTGATATTAATATTAAAACAAAAATCTTTGGTAAGCAATAAAACTGCTGCAACTAATGGTAAAGAAACTTAACAAAAACAGTACACAAAATATTAATAGAATGTTATAGAATTTATAGTAACATGTAAACTAATAATTTATTTGGGTATATGGAATACTGTACTAATCATACTTATTATAAAACCCAGGTTGTGTGTGTGTGTGTCTGTACGTTTATATATTGGATCGGATTTCCTACATTTTTCAACCGATTTCAACAAAACTTCACAGGACTATGTAAAATTACCTTGCGGTGGTTCTGACAGTGCCAAAAATTGGGAAAACACAGTTGTTTTTGCACAAAATCAATTTGAAAACATGATTAAGAGGCACCGCGAGAATGAAAGGGGGACAACTCATATCGAGTTATACTTATTATAAAACCCAGGTTGCTTGTGTGTGTTCGTTTATATATGGGATCGGATTTCAACAAAACTTCACTTTTTTTTGGCAGGTAGTGTTTCTTATTGTCTTGCACACTTTTTTCTTTATTTTTACATTCAGTATGCTTTAAAAATTCCATTTACAAGACAATTGTTTATAATAAAATTCTATTCAATCGATAGACTCATAACGATTGAAAACAATGTTTTTGTTTGGGTTTGACCAATTCGTAAAAAAAAAAAAAAACTGATTAAGACATGCGTGTCCGTCAAGCTTAAACAATAATCTTTGTCAATTCTATTTTTCAGTCTTTATGATGGTCGATACTTGATCTATCTCTTACTGTTACATCCCCGGGCAACGCTGGGCTCTACTGCTAGTCAAATATATTTTTATGGTCCAAATCATTTGGATTTATTTGTAAATAAAAAAAAAAAAATGTTACACTTTGTTTGCATAATAAAACCCAGCTCTCCCTTAAAATGGTAAAAGATAAACATTAAAATGTGGCATAGCCTATTTTTACTTCTATATGCTGTGTCTCTTCAGGACATAGGCAATCATGGCTCTCCACAATTTCCTGCCCTTTGTGGCTCTTAATAAATTTTTCTTTTTGTTATCTCTCCTAAACTTTGCTCTGCCATCCATTTAATCAAGCTTGATAGGTAGGTTATGCATTGTTTTCCTCTTGCCTGTGAGTATGAAATTTTCCAAGCCATCTTTCCTCATTATGTGCCCTAGAAATTTCAACTCTCTCTTTCTGATTCTAAGTATGTGTCCTTTTTGTGCCCCCCATTTGTCTAAAACTTTGTTGTTGCTCACATGTTCAGTCCATGGTATGCTCAGCATCCTTCAATAGAACCACATTTTTGTTCCTTCAAATCTTTTCTTCACCTGCCATATAGGAGGAATGATGTTACATAACATTTCATTACCGTTTTCTTTGTTTCTAACAAAATTTTTCTATTTCTTAATACTTTGCTGAGCTTCTGGAAGGCTTCATTCACTATCCCAATGCACCTTTGGATTTCACTGTCACATTTTCCGCTTTCTGTTAAGACTTCCCAGATATTTAAATTGTTGTACTTGTTTGATTTTGATATATCCAATTTGTAATTTACATATTGGGTCGTTCCTTTTGCTAACAACCATACATTTTAGCTTATTGCAATTGATGTATAGTCCTTTCATCTCATTTTCCTCCACTGGCTTCTGTAGAAGTTCTTGTTTCCTTTCTCTGTCTCCTGTCAACATTGTCATCTGCTTAACTTATGTTGTTAAAATGGTGACTGCCAATAATGAATCCTGATAGGACTTTTAATTCTCTCAGAATTGCTATATAATATAGATTGAATAAATCCAGTGAGAAGACACATCTTTATCTTACACCATTTTCTATTTTTGTATATTTACTGAATTCATTTTCTATCTCGATGCAGGTGGTTTGCTGCCAGTATAGATTCTGGATTATTCTAATATCCTTTCCAAATATGTCAAGGTTAACGAGCAGTTCCAACAGTTCTTTGTGATATGTCTTATCAAATGCATTTGCATAATCTATAAAATATGGGTACACATCCTTCTGCATTTGTATTGCTTTTTCTGATATCATTCTGAGCATAAATATTACATTCTTTGTTCCAGTGTCTTTAGCAAACATACCCTGTTCTTGTCCTATTTCTGGCCTGATTCTGCTTTGCACTGTATTCATCAGAATTTGGATGATAAGTTTTGTATAGTGTATTTACTTTATATATAATTTACTTATATATAATTATGACATTATTCTATCAGATGTTATGCTTCCTTTAATTCCTGAGCAATGACAATTAATTTTCCTGATTTTTCAATGCATTTGTATAATAAACTCACAGCAAATTTTAATAGCAAATATATAATTCCCTAAATTAAGATGTTTATGATTTGAGCATTTTTAAAATAAGGAAACTGAATTTTTATCTTAATTGCCTAAGAAAATTTGGTGAAGAAACAAAAAATGTTCTGTTTTTTTCTGTATATTTTTAGTTGGATATTATCAAGGAATGGTGAGTGAACTATTTACAAAGCTATCAATACATTAATTTAATACGAAATATCACAAATTGGGAAACAAAACTCACATTTCTAGAAGGGACCGATTAAATAAAATGTCACTGGCATCATTATTGTTCTTGTTCATTCATCACTCTCTCTCTCTCTCTCTCTCTATATATATATATATATATATATAGAGAGAGAGAGAGAGAAAGAGAGGGTGTATCAAAAATACTTTTACAAACTTTGTGGGCAGGTTCCTCACAGTAAAACAAGGACAAAAGTCCATATAAACATATGTCTTCAAATCCTTTGTTTTTGAGTTAAGTTTAAAGTTTACGGTAGACACTGTTAAATGTACAATCCAAAAATACTTTTACAAACTTTGAATATCCTGCCATTGTTAAATGGAAGACTTCTCGGTTAACTCACTACTACACAAGTTAAACGATGAACACAGACTAGTCAATAATGTACACGAATGACAAATGTAACCTAGTCTACATGGCAACACAGTGCCATCTAGTGTAAACTTTCTTTAAACTTAATAACTCAAAAATGATGCATTTGTGGATATATGTTTTATAAAGACTTTTTGGTGTGAGGAACCCGCCACCAAAGTTTGTAAATGTATTTCTGATACACCCTATATATATATATATATATATATATATATATATATATATATATATATATAATGTTATAGCATACCTACAGATGATAATGGGTATGTCCACATTCACATAAATACAGTAGTAAATACTATATGTTAGTCTGCAGTTGGAGATTCATTGTGGAATTCAAATGACTCACTATTAGCAGCTGACTACTTCTATGCACTGTTGGCGAATCTTATATGTGTTGTTTGTGTCCTAAGTATTACTGTTCATTGCCAACCTTCATGTGATTATTCTATTCAGTAGCCTTCTCTCGGTTACAATATATATATATATATATATATATATATGTGTGAAAAGTGTATATAAATAAATATATATATGTATAGTTATTTATATATTATATGCGTGGTACTTATTAGAAAGAGCTCAATATCAGAGATAGAGCTAACATATTTGGTTGGATAGATGTGAGTTTGTGACCCTGGGTTTAAACCCAGGTCACAAACTCACATCTATCCAACTAAATATATATATATATATATATATATATATATATATATATATATATATATATATATATTATTTTTTTTCATACAGACAAAAACAATTTACTGACTACAAAGATGGAACTTTGTTTTGATGATTTGATTGCACTTCAACTGATGAGAACCAAAATGGTTATCACCAGTTGAAGTGTAATTAAATGCACCAAAATGAAGTTGTATCTTTTTAGTGAGTAAATTGCTTTTGTCTATATGAAAAAATTATAATAAATAATTATTGCTCTACCATTGGTATTGAGCCCTCTTTTGAATTATTGCTGTGAACATTAGAATTTATGTATTATTTTCATTCTCAATACATTTGGAGATATATAACACTTTCAAAGCAGCATAAAGGACTATAATATTAGTCAGAGCAGCAGCATTATTTAAATAATAATAATACTCAACCTGTTTGTAAGTATGAGTGTTAAGCTTTTCTTCCTCTGGTCTGAGATGCAATCCATTATGCTTTCTGACTGAGAAACCAATATAATGATATTAAGCAGGAGCAATTTATGAAAACTCCAGCGAGAGTAAGAGGAGGAAAAACTAGGGTGTGAAGAATGAAAGTGTGGGGGGGGAGGATATAAAACAATATAAAAATGAAAATAAAATCTGGTACCTTGGTAAATTATAGTTTTCTGTTATGTAATTTAGAGATTCTTTATAAAATCCAAAGAAGAATCTACAATGTTATTGGTCTTGACCTTGCATCTTGGCATCAGTCACTTTCCTACTGCCAGAATGTAACTTACCTGTGCTTTTATAAATACTTTCATGGCAATTGTTCTGAAGAACTTTCCTGTATGGTACCTAGAATTTATTAATTTAAGCACAGTATTAGATTGGTGACATGGTTTCATCATTTTACAGTCAAAATGGCTAGATATAACCATAAATTGTATGCTAAGATTTTCTTGTTGCACTTTTCACTTGTGGAACTGTCTTCCAGTTTCTTGCTTCCCAGAAAACTTTGATCTTCAGAAATTTAAATGCAATGTCAATCGTTATCTTCTGTCTTCTTAATTTCTGTTCTTTTATTGTTCTCGCTTCTTAATAATTTTTTTTGTTTTTTTTCATGTTGTTTCACACTCAGTAAACCCTTGTGTCTTAGTGTCTTTATTGCCTTGCTTGGGGTGAAATGATAAAAAAATAAGTTGAAAGGAAAACTATATAGGAAGTGTGAACAGAAAAATATGAAAGAAAGACAAAGAGACAGCCTGTTTATTAGTTGGATATCAACAAATAATGAATGAAATAAAGAAAGATAAAAATGGCAGGCTGCAAATATACATTAGAATTATTTAGTGAAAAACAAGGCAGAAAATAAAATGAGAAGATTAAAAATAACTGTATTCTTTATTTTTTTATTTTTTTTTTTTGGTTGGTACATTTTGTTTAGTGACATATCAACACCTCTATGGTTATTTAATGCCAGAATCTAAATATTTTGTACACATTTTTATGACTTCAGTATATTTTGAATGCAATTGAATACCTTCAGATACAGGTAATATGTATTGATGGTCATTTTACTATAAATATCTATTGTTGGTAACTTTTTCTATATAAAAATGTATTTTTATACTATTGTGGTGTTTGTGTTTGGTGGTTGACTATTTGTCTATAGCTGGGACCCTAACAGGCCCTACCCCCTTGTGTCAGGGTGAACCTGGGAACAACAACAGTTAAGTGGTGATTTCACGCTCCTCCAAACCTTCAATCTATTTGCTGCTGGATGTAATTTATTGTCGTATCCAGGACTCTATTATTTTTTAAAAATATGGAACTATGTATTTAAAAATATGTTTTTTAAAATATGTATTTATATTTAAAAAAATAGATTGTGTATATTGGAATGCCTAATGAAGCTAATGTAAAGATACAGGCCAAGAGTGAAAAAAGAAGAGAGGCATAAAATAAAGGATAATTATTGTTGATGAAATTCATGGAATTTTCCAGAGTCCTGCTTGTGCCTATATTATTATTATTCATATTGTTTGCTTTGTTCATTACTGCATTGTATGAGGGAGTGTTAAATTCTTGGTCTATCTAATTTATGTAATATGTCTTTCTCTCTCTCTCCATATATATAATATTTATAAAAACAGTTAATTATTTACTAATATTTCTTTCATCTTAATTTCAGTTGCTTTTTATCCCAACTAGTCAGCCTGTCATTCTACTGTTATTTAGCAACATTTATCAGAAAAAGAAGTTCAAAATCACATTTGAACTTAGATTCATTTTTCCTTGGAAAGCCTCTTACTGTGATTACTGCTCTAACCAAATGAGCGATGAGAGCTTTTTCATTTTTTTTTATTTAGCTAATCAATTAATCTAATAAAAATTTAAGGTATTACTTGTTGATAGGTAAAGATTTCAAGAAATATGATATTTGGCAGCAAAATTTCTGGAGCACAGTATCAAACCTGATTCATTACAACAAAAGCAATCAAAATTCTCATAAAAATTAACCCCCTATACAAATATTATGCAGACAAGCCTCTCATCTACAACACCCCACATCAATGGACTTCAGATACAATGTGCAAAATCTGTGGATGTTCATTTGGATATAGAGATTTGGTACTATATGAGTCATATATTTAGCTGTGCAGAATTCATAGTTCAGATCCTTCATACAATTGAGTATATCACATATGCCTTTTTTAGGTGACTGTCACATTTCGCCATCACCTATGCCTTTAATGTAAGCAGTATAGTGTTGACTTGAATTGTAGTTCATCTTTTATTGTGTGATCTCTCTTGTTTAACTGTAACAAGTAGAAGAGAGATTATTTGTATAAGACTCATTCCGCCTGATTTTGTGATTGGAGTTTGTGAGTTGGGGATGGCATTCCTTCTCTTCACTTCAGAGAATCAATTCATTTAATTCATGAGAATTTAATCGATGATCCATCTCCTTTGAGCTTCATTACTCCAAATGGTTTTGTCCAAGTAATGGTTCCCACCTGTAGCTGTGACTGTCAGTCTTTTTTGACCTAATTTTCTTTACATTTAGCAACTGCTATTATATATCCAAAGAGAGAGGGGGAGTTCCCATGTTACATTATTAGAGAGATGGGTTGTTAAGTGTAGTGTGTGTGTGGACATGGGTTGTAAGTTGCAGAAAGCTATAACAGTATTTATATATGCATGTGTCTGTATATATATATATATATATATATAAATATATATACAATTTCCAAGAAGATAGAATCCAGGTAGAGCTCAATGTCCAGGATTGAGCAAAAATTTTTGAATTTGTAGGTCTGATGAATTGGATCATGATTAGGATTCCAATGTAACAAATTATAACCATGGAATATTAGTGTTTTAGCCTTTTATATTATATATATATGTATGTGTGTGTGTCTTTTATCACCTACTTTAGAAAACTTAACAAGGTTTTTCTTCACAGGAAATACCATTCCATCTCCTTTATGAAAAATATTAAATGATATATTCATTTATTTTTTTTTTTTTCAGAGGAACTGATTTTTTTTCTTTTGCAAATTGGTTGACTTTGAATAAAGGGAATTTATTCATATTTAATAAATTTAAGAATTTAAATAAGAATAATCAGCAGCAGCTACATGTGAAATTAAAATTAAGATAAATGTTTTGTCATTGTTTTAATATGATAGAATTTTTCAGCACCATTTTAAATTTGTGGAGTTGCTTATATTTTATATGTACAGTTGTAAAAGATATGTAACAGAAAAAATTGCAATAACAATAAATAATTTAGAATATAAAATTAAAAATTTAACAATTCCACTCATGACCCTAATAAATTGATGTGATCCCACTTGCCAGTGTGTTGCAAACCCCTTCTTTGGGAAGGACTGCTATAAATTATTTTGTGTTACTTTTTATATTTTATAGGAAGAATTGCTATTATAGCAGAAACTGATCTGGATATATTTGACCAAATTAGATAGGATCAGCACACAGGCTTCAGTCCTGCCATCTCCTTTTATGCAACTGACATTTGACATTGCACTTAGGACTCTGATCTTAAGCCTAAGTCAAGCTTCATTCAGGTGTATTTGATATTCAAATAATTTCTCTTCAGAGAAAATATGTCAAAAGGTTTGTTGTTGATTGTAGATGGTGAGGTGACATGCCAAAATGTAGACACTTGAAAGAGCTGTAAGCATAATTGGCTGTAATTAAATTTCAAACTCTAAAAAGCAAATATTATTCCCAAGGGAAAGGGTACACTTAGTAGCCATTTTGAACACAACTGAAAATATGAGAGACTTGTCAATTCATACACCTGGTGATCATATAAATATCTTTTGTACAAATATATATTCATCATTTTAATTTACTTTACAGACAACTTGTACTGCTAAAATTCTTATAGTGATGTAGGGCTTCAGGATTAAAATGAATATTTGATTTACTCATGCTAAATAAATTAATGGAAGATGACAATGATAAGGAAACACATGGATAAATTTTAACAAAACAAGATAAGGAATTATGAATTTACATGCTTGAAGTTGCATCAGTAGCTCATTTCAGGAAAATAAATCAGAAATTTTTAAAGTAGTTTCAATGAATTGTCATGAAGAGGAAATGTTCATACAACAGATTAAATGATCTGACACAAAATAATATTTAAAAATGTTTAAAACAAAGGTAAGAGAGTTCATTGTTCATAGAACGGATGTACGATTGCATACATTCAAAAGTTAGACAAAGAGAAACAGTTACAAATACTTAGCTTTCTTGGATTGTTGAAGGAAAATTCTTTGAAGTACTACGTGCTTGGTTAAAAGGCCAATAATACAATTGGCAAGTAATTTGATACTGGTGAAAACTTGAATGCTGGTTGCATGAACAAAAACAAAATTTTTCTCATGACATCAGAAACTCTTTTCTTCACAAGTTCTTGTCAATAAAATGAATATTTGCTTTGTATGGCTTTATCTGTTACAATCAATTCACCTGGTTAAGCAAAATAAATATCCACTTCATGTTCCATTGCTAAATACAATAATATTGTTTACATACTTGGCAGGTTTTTTTTTTTTTAATTGCATGATTCACATTTGTGTATATCATTAATGTGTTCATAGCAACTTAGTGTTTGGTGATCTTGTTTCTTTCCAAATTGATATTTCCTTTCATTTTTATTTTGAATGTCTAAGCTTACCAGCATTTACTAATGTTAGCATAGTTTGACAAAAGGCCAAAGATTTACTTCAATAATAATAGCCTATGAGATTATCTTGTTAATTATTGCTTCTTGGTAAATAACATAAAGTTTATTAACTTATTAGTTAGACTTTTTTAAGTCGAAAATATTGTAACTTATCTTAAAAGGTTTTTTCTTCAGAAATATCTGTGTGCAAGGAATGCTTCAATGTTTTCATATGCAATTTTTTTTATTGTTCCATAAAGAAAACAAATTGACTCTTATTTGCAATTTAAAGGAAAATACCTTCCTTCTCAGCTGGGTTTCAATCTTAGCTAAAGGCAACTGGACGTCCTAGCTACACTGATGAGCTGTGATACTGCGAAAGTCTGTCTGTGGACGACAATATATATATATATATATATATATATATATATACACACACACATCTTCATCTCCTTTCTTCTTTACACCCTCTTCCTCCCTTTTTATCACACCCAGTGCCATGTGTTTGTTTATTTATTTTGAAAAAATAATATCTCAATCATTAGAGTTTTCTTCTTTTTTTTTTTTCTTTTTTTTTTTAAATAAAATTTTGGAAGGTCAATTGCTAAAAATTGCCTGAGGATACCATAAGGTTGATACCAAGATAGTGAAATCAACTGATCTCCTAATTTTAAAAAGTTTTATATATATATATATATATATATATATATATATATATCTAGATAACTAGACTCGTTTGAAAAACCTTTCGGAATTTTGATTTGCTAATCAAATCAATCTCGAGGGAAAAAAAAGGTTTTAAAAAAAGAAAGAGCTACAAACATGGACTTCTGCCGACAAAAAAATCGCACAGATGCAGGTCTGAAGCCCAAAGAAAAAACCCGATACGAGTAACAACTAACTAACAAAAGAGCTCAAACTTTCCCTGACGATCCGTTTAGGTGAAACCTAGGTAGGTTTGTCTGGCTCACTAGGTGTATCTATATATATATATATATATATATATATATATATATATATATATATAAGTAGCCATATGCATTTGTTGTATACAACAACTTTCATTGCATGCAAAGACTTGATACTCTAATCCTAGATTGGACTTCTAATCCATATATAAGTCATTTATTTAATGGTATATAAGATACTCAACCATTTCTTTTAAATGTATCCATGGTGTTTTATGTAATACTGAGTTTTCTGTTACCCAGAAACAAACTCTCAGCAGTACTTAAACCTGATTTCAATCCTAAATGTAAATTTTTGGGGTGTGTATATATAAAAATAATTTTGAAAACATTTGTGTCATCAAATAAAAAACATTTCACAAGAATCAAATCTACATTAGCAAAATGAAATATGATTCACATTAAGAGACTGAATATTTGATTTTTATTTTAAATGTATTCATGTAGAAATTAGCTCAATTGTGATTTAAATATCCAGCATTGTTTCATTTTTAATACAGTAAGAAAAATAGATTATATTGAAAAAGCTTGATTATATACTAATCTTGGACACCCATAGATCATACCATTTTTGATGCATCTCTTTCTGAATAAATTATAATCTCTTATTATTTTGTGCCAACAAATATATATTCCATCAAATATGGTATATTACAGCTATTAGGGTACGTTTACCCTTGTTTCCTATTTAGGATTGAGTTTCTAGTTCCTACTAAAGTCTTCCCATTTTCTTTCACTCCCAGTAATCCCATGCCTCTTAGTGGCTTTATCACCTTGCTTGAGGTGGAAAAAAATCAACTTTTTGTATGAACAAAAATTTGCGGTATATGGCATATTTGGTTCTAAAAAGAAAGTAAATCACTATGATAGCAAATATAAAATTTGCTGTTGGATTTTTAAGCAAGTCTTTCAAATCTGTGCTCAGTAATAGTATATATATATATATATTTGAAATGTATTACATCGAAATTTGCCATCGACCAACAGACATTGAACTTTGATGTTTCAATCCACAATCTTTCTTTTTCCCCAAATGCAGGTTTCTTTTAGCCAGTTCTCGGAACTCTCAAGAAACACTCTTTTCATCCAAGATTATCCTTTTCAAAGAATTTCCTCATATCAAAGAATGTCATTGATTCTGCTGAAATCATTTGATTCTGCACAAGTGTTTCATCTTTCCATTTTAGTTTAGGGGATTTATTTCTCAAAGATTTTTACATTTCCTGCAAGAAATCATGCTCCCATGAAATGTGAACAATATTATAAAATATATGAAAATTCAATCCTGTATTTGTATTATTTATCCAAATGTTAATCATGATAAATTCTCTTATTATCTGTGTGTAAAATGTGTTTTGTATTAAAAGTTACATCCCAAAGTTCAAATTAAATATGAATACAAATCTTTGAGACAGTATGATATATTTTATAAGCAATTTAAAATTTTAACCAGTACTTAGGTTGATTAATTTTTGTGCAAGAATTACTCAAGTTGCTTATATAGTTACTTAAACTCTTTCTACTTGGGTCTAATAAAGAGAAAAGACATTTCAATATAACTAAACTAGTAGAATACAGTATAGGGTGTTTCAAAAAGAATACGCCAAAATCATCACGTGATGTGCCAAAAACAAAAAAAATTAGAAACTTCTAGCATGAACACATGTGTTGTATATACATTCAAGTTTCATTTCATGTTTTATAAGTGCTCAATGTGGCCACCACCAGCAGCGCGGACAACATCAAGCCGATATGAGAATTCCTCCCAAACGCACCTCAGCATGTCACGGTCCACCATGTTGATTCCAGCTGTTATTTGATTTTTCAAGTTATCGATACTTGCTGGAAGTGCTGGAACATAAACTTGGTCTTTAACATACCCCCACAAGAAAAAGTCACACACAGTGAGGTCCAGGGATCTGGCAAGCCAAGCACAGAGAGCAAGGTCTTTAGCACCTCTCCTCCCAATCCATCGCTGAGGCACGTTTTCATTCAGATAAGCTCTAACCCCAAGATGCCAATGGGGTCGTGCTCCATCTTGCTGAAAAATGAAGTCATTTGAATCTGCTTGCAGTAAAGACGTTCACTTTAGGGAATCTCTTTCATGCTCAACAGTTTCATGTGGGTGCTCTGTACTAAAGCACGCAAAACGCCTTCTGCTGAGGAGTCGGCATTTTGATTGATCTTCCCACAATTCAGCTGCACCGGAAGTTATACTAACGACAGCAGTGAAACTGACACCCAATCAAACTTTGATAACTACTCTATCAAATAACCACTGATTCAGTCCACTACAATGCTATAGACCTGAAAAAACAGCGTAATGATTTTGGCGAATTCTTTCTGAAACACCCTGTATAATATAACATAGTCATGTTTTTTGTATTGAATTTTGTTTTTCTTTGAATGGCTTATGTTGCACTGGCATCATTACTAGAACTGTTTAGGATTTATCCAAGTTTGAGTTTGCTTATAAAAAAAAAATTGTATCTGTTTATATTTCTGAGATGAGATATAGTAATTATTTATACTATTTACATTGTTTGGACTGTCAAGGACACATGGTCCAGTGGATAAAGGTGTTGGTTGAAATAATTCATTGACTTGACCGAAAGAGGCTACAGCAGAAGGAAACAAAAACTTGGAGATTTGAGTTAGAGAAATAATACTGTGATATCCAGAAGAGGGCTGGCATGTGGAATTAGAACAATCTACTCCTGTGGACACAACAAAGGGTTCAGTACAAAATTCCAATCACCTGAAGAAGGCCTGAGTGTACAATGGTCGAAATGTTGTGAATATGGTATATCTGAACAATGTAAATAGCGTAAAAACAAATTGCGTATATTATTAGAAAATTTATAATATCTGATTATTACTATATATGGAATTGTCCCAACTTGTCTCCCAGTTGATGCCTGCTAGGTGGTTATAAACTGTATAAAAGAAAAGGACATAAATTCTCTTCCTCTTTTTTAACCACAGGATGCTGTCATGACCAGACATTTAGTTTCCACACTGAGGAGACTTCTTTCCCTATGTGAAATAACATTTTGTTTCAACCAAATCTTGTGGTGCAGACACACATACAGAACACATACACACACACTACAGCTAATCACATAAGTATATATTTCTATTCTTTTCTAAACTATTGTTCTATATATAAATATATATATAAAAAAAACAGTTAAGGAGAAACTATGTGTTGAATTCATTTATTTTAAAGGTCTTCAAGTGCAGTCATTTCAATTCATAAACCCCTTTTTTTCCACAAGTGGTAATTTCCATAACAAGTTGTAATCTCACTGTTATCTGATAATAAATAAATAATACCCCTGGGAAAGGTATGAAGTCTCCTCTTCTCCCACCCCCATCTATGGGTAAATAGCAGGACAGACCAGGTTCTATAGCCTTGTGTGGCAACTGGTCCACTGCAGAAAGAAATTGCAACCTACTGCAGGAAAAAATATCTGCCTTGTCAGTCATGTATCGAAAGATACATGATTGCCTAAGCGTGTATCATGCATGGCACATGACTGACTGAATAAATCAAGTCCACCATGTTACCACAAAATTGATAAATTTATATAAATAGAAACTACCAGCTAACTTTGTAATCTGTATTTCATGATTCTATTCTAATTTAATAGAATATTTTTGGTAATGGCACCAATCTTTAGAGAATTTTCAGCTGATCTGTGATTCTTGAAGGCTGTTTATAAAAAAATTGAGGTTTAGAAATACCTTCCCTTTTATTTAAGATAGAAATACCAGACCAAAATCTTATTTATTGTTGTCTCTTTATATAAAATTGCCTATAACAATGGTTGTCAAAATTCCAATTCATATCCTTCCTCTTGCTATCTCCACCAAGCAGAAACCTTCAACATGCCAACTTGTACAAAATAGTCTCAACTCTCTTGGGGGATCTTCTAATAGCACTGGCTATTTGATTTATAGTCAGTTACCTGTCATCCATCAACATGACCTTCTTCAGGCAAAGAGTGGATCATTGCCTGAAGAAGGTCCCAAGACCCAGAACGTGTGTTGCAAAATTGTGGAAAATAAAGCATAATATATATTTTTTAAAAAACATCCACATTACAACCAAAAACATTTGTGGTTTCTCTCTTTATATATATATATATATATATATATTATATATATATATATATATATATATATATATAAAATGTTCTCCAACTAAACAGTATTCCACTACAAACTGACACTATAAACAGTTTGAAAAATTCTGAAAATTTTAAAATTAAAATTCATAGGTGAAAAAATTCATAGGTGAAAATGGTCATTAACTAAAGGTATCTTAATTCCAATTGTAAAGAAAATTTGCTCTGTTTAATGAAAATAAGCATTGAGCACTCTTTTGTGAGTGAGTTTTAACATATTTCAAATTCTATGTTGTGTTAATAGGAATCACCTGGATTATGCCTACAGATTACTCCATGTGTGTGTGTGTGTGTGCGCATATATATATATAATTAACATTAATTTTTTTACTATTATATTTCATTTTAATTTCTGTTGCTTTTTATTATATAGTTTGATTTTTAAATAATAGTAATATTTTGTAAAGAAATTCTTAAAATCCAAATCGCATAATAACATTTGAAATGTTGTATGCTAATCAATGAAAGTTGAAATCTATAACTTGCATTTTGCTCTTCATACATTACCTTTCTAATAAGGATGTTTGTAATATTCTTGAAACTTTTCAGCATTTGTTTCCTCGTAACATTCGTTGAATTTATTCATTCTTAGTTATCAGCCACTTTGGTAACTTATTGATTCTAAGTCTGCTTAGATTTTAAATCTTTACAGCCTTTTCTTAAGAGAAACTGCTTTCCAAATAGGCAATATAGAAAAGTGTTACTCTGTGTCATGAACTTCCTGTAACCATATCGTCTTGGAATCAGTTTAAACTGATGTTTTTTTCCCCTTATCTTTAAACCATAATTATAAGCTATAATTTCAGAAAGTGAAAATTTCAATGAAATATGTTGGCGATTTCCAAGTTTTCATCTGAAATCAAGAAAATATGAACTTTAAACTATAAGTACCACAACATATGGAATACAATGGTGTCAATTTAAACTGATGCCAGGTGGATATTGGTTTTATCAATCAGTCATTCTCTTACCTATATTTCTAATATTGCACTTGGTAACAAAAATAAATGGGATCATGTTGTATCTATGTGTATGTGTGTGTTATATACTTATTATGACATAGAAAAGGTTTTAAAATATTAAACAACTTTAAAGATTTATAGGGTTACAAATGTGAATGATTCATGGAATAGTAGTAATATTTTAATTAAGAATTTTGAACAACTCTTAGAAGACTGATGAGTGAATTAAAAGAAATATAGCCATCAAAAAAATAAAGATGGGGATATGAAGTTGAAAGATTCATAGAATTTTTTCATAGTGTATTGACATTTGAAAAGAATATTTTTCCTTTGGTATTTAAACCTTTTTTATCACCTTGTTTGTTGTAAATATCAATCATTTTTACTCTTTTTCTCTCTCTCTCTTTTTATTTTTAAGTTTGTAGTAACACAAGTAATATCGTATGACATTATAAATGAGTTCTATGATTATTCACAATGAATCACCATGTCCAACACTCTTCCTTGCAATTCTTGGTTTCTTTGACAGCAAGTTGATCTTTACAAGGTCAGGATTAAATTTCCTTTATGCAAGTAAGAATATTCCATATATATATCAAACGTCTTTACAATATGAATTACATTCAGACACTGCATGCCTTATTGTCTTGTCAACATTTAGAGAGAATTACTTCTTAACAATTTTTGATAAGCAGTACAGAAGAAAATCTTTTTAATTAGAGAAAAAGGCTGAAACCAGGAGATCCTGTCAAGATATCTTATCATTGACCAAATGTGTTACACACACAATGTCAGAAACAGAAAAATGATGTCTGGTTTTAATTCTATTTTTTAAATTAATGAAAATTAAAATAGTTTCACACAAATTTTATATATTTCAAGCAAAAATCCAAAATTAACTTTAGTTTATACTTAAAGATATGTGCTTGGGAGTGTCATGAAAATGTTTCAGTCTGACTAAGGAGTAATTTTAAAAAAAATCCTGATATATTTTTGTCAGATTTTGGGAAGTGGATTGAGATGAGAAAATTTCACCACTCCCTTGTATAATCATAAATACTGGTTAACTACTTTAGAGAGATGGATTTTGTAATGATTCACTTCAGCTCTGATAGTGCAAAATATCTACTTTGCCAACTATTGTAACATACCTCCAGACAATAATGGGTATGCCCTCATTTCAATAAATACAGTAGGGAATACTGTATGCATTGGTCTGCAGTTGGAGATTCATTGTGGAAATCACTTGACACACTGCTAGCATTTGACTACTTCTATGCACCGCTGGTAAATCTTATATGTGTTGTTCTTGTCCTAAGTATTATCATTCATTACCAACCTTCGTGTGATTATTCTATTCAGTAACCTTCCTTAGGTTACAACACCAACTATAGTTATAAATGATAACCTACCTCTTTGCTATTGAAAGTGGATGTTATCCAGGAATACTATTTTCTAGCAAATGTGTGTTGCAGATTTGAATCAACCCTTAACAAAGAAAAAGTGAAAAAGGTGTTTAAATATAAGATTTTTTTGTGTTTTTTTAAAACAAAATTTTCTTAGCGTGTATGAGTGTTAGTTTTTACTGTTCTTGTTTGTTAGGATGAAAAGAGATGTTGATTTCTTTGTGTATGTGTGAGAAGAGGCAAGTGAGTAAGTGAGGAAGAAAGTGTAAGTGTCATGTAGCTTGGTGGGGAAGATGGGTGAATGAGTATGAAAATTTCTTTTAAGCTAGAACATTGCATCATGAAACAGTTGCCTTCTGTCTCTCCTTACTGGTTTGTCTATCTAGAAAATTTGCTTAAATACCATTCAAAGGGATCATCAAGCATGTTTTTTTTTTTATTGGAAGTAACGCAACCCATTGCTTGCAAAATGTTAAATATTTATTTTTAGTTTGTTAACCTAAAGAATGCTCTAACTTAGAAGCCTTTTTTTTCTTTTTTTTTTTTTTCTTTTTGTTATTTTGTGTTTGACTGTCTTGGTGTCTGTTTCCATCTTCACTCAACAAATGAATACATTTATGTGGTTATATAGAGAAACAACTGTTTTTGTCTCATATATAATATGTGATGCAATTCAAACTGAAAATACTCCTCATTCTTCACATAACATTGATACCATGAAACCACACATTTAAAGGAAACTTTAAAGGAGATTTTTATGAATGTTTTAAATTGTAAGTTCAAAGTGTTGAAGGGAACAATGTCAAAATTAAAATGTATTAAATTCTGAAATAAAATTCAGTCATATTTAATATGACATGCACAATCTGTACTTTGTTTGATTTCCGGAAAAAAACAAAAAACAAATCCCATCCACTTTATTTTACTGACTACACCATCCAATATTTGTTTATTTGCTATTGATAACACATTTTTGTTGAATAATTCTTTAGCTCTCATTAGGGACACACAGTGAGATAAAAACAAAAAAAACAAAATAATGACAGAAAAATGGTCCTTGATATACTTACCAATTGATATACCTACCAAACCAATCCATTTCCATTCTAATTGGTGCACCAAGTATTCAAGTAATTTTATACTGAAGAGTAACTGAGTTAAAACATTAAAATCAGCAAATATAGAGAGAAGGCATTCAATTGTTCAAATTATGTTGGGTAAATCAGAAGTTTACTAATCTTTTATTTCATGTGCATTCATTGAACTGTACAACGTTGATTTTAGTCCTTAGGAAAATACAGAAACTAGGAAAATGGCATTTTAAATAAACATGATAGAACATCAGAGTTTAATCAATCTTTCTTTTTTATTACTTCATAAGTTAATTTTAGTAGCTACCTGTGTTTAAATAGACACCCTGTTTTTTAAACAGTCTGTATAATGTCTATACATTTTCATCATCATTGACTATCTTGTTCAAAGCAAAAAAAGACAATTTTTAATAAGTACAGAAAGAAGAGTGTATTATGTCTATCAGCCTGAGAAAAATTAACAAAGAAAATATTCTCTCCAGCAAGATTCAAAACTGAACCCCCCTCCCCGACTTTGTAGGAGAAACCACTCAGCCAAAAAAGTGTTGCTCCTCAGGAAATTTCTATTTAGTCCTTTAAAAAATGCATATTCCCTCATTCAGATTTTTTAAAATTGGAAAAGAAAAAGGTACCTTCCCAAAGCTAAGCAAAGTACTGAGAAACAGGAAAATTTCATTAGAAAAAAAAGAGAGTGATCGACTGTTATGCAATGCCAATCCTCTTGTATGACAGTGAATGCTAAATAATCAGATGAAGAGAAAACTGGAAGCAACAGAAATAGGGTTCTACAGAAGAATGCTGAGAATATCATGGACAGATCAAGTAAAGTGGAAGTCTTAAGGAAAATGAAAACAAAAAGGATGCTTATATTCAGAATCAGAGACAGCTGAAATTTCTAGGATACATAATGAAAAAGGAAGGCTTGGAGAATTTGACACTTACAAGACCTATCAAAAGCAAAAGAGACAGGAGAAGGCAGGTGATGTGCATGTGTGAATCAATGGTGTAAACAAGGTGTAGGAGACTTGACAAATGTTGCTAAGACCCACAGTAGATAGGCAGTTGTGGAGAGCCATGATTGTCCACCATACATAGAAAAATATAGTTATTTATTTCAATGTAGTTGATGTAATTCAATGAGAATCAAATCTTTTATTTGACAGGATACAAACCCAATTTCACGAGAGCTTATTGCAGTTTAAATAAGAGTTTTTTGTGGATTTCTCTTTATCCTTGTTAATTCATTCATAATCCATTTATATCTTTTTCCTATTATCTGTCTGTTATTATCTCTTGGATTACAAGGAACTTCATTAATCTAAGTCATTGTTTTACTTGTAAAATAATCTATTTTTAGACAGCAAATAACAATAAGTATTTAAATTCCTGTGTGTCATTGTATATTGGTCTATATAGACTAATTTTAAAATTTTTATAATCCTGTTTTGGTCAATGTACTCCTTTGGTTTTCTCATGTTGCCATTGTATTTTGAGCATGATAATGGTATGATAGGTATATTGAAATGGTTAGCAGATTTGTTTTCTAAGTAATCATTAGGGAGTTTCTCACTAATTACTTTGATTATAGTCACATTTTTTTCTCTGCATTCTTATTTTATTTTTAAATTTACGATTATGAAATTTGATGCTCTGTGGTATTAAAATCATTTTTTTTTTAAATCTGAATCAATTCTTTATCAAAGCCTTTAATTTTTTTTCTTTTTGATAATTCCATGTCAAACCATAGACATCACCAGTTTTGTTCAAAATTGGCTCAATTGTAAACCTTTATGAGACAAATTAAATATCATTTGTCTCGCATTTCCATATCAAATGGTTTCAGGGATAAGACCCTCTAAATTTTGCAAAAAATATGAATTTTTGAAGATAACAAAGTTTCCATTATTTACATTATTCAGACTATTGTCCTCATCTTTGTCGCCATATTTATTACAACGTTTTGGCCGTTGTATGCTCTGACCTTCAGGTGGTTGGAATGTCGAACTGAACCCTTTATTTCACTAACTGGGGTAGACTGTTCTAGTTCCACGTTTAATGGATGCCAGTTATCAGTTATCTCCTGTTAATTTTCCCTCTGAAAGTTCTCCACTGCCTTAACCGGGTATTGAACTCACACTCTTTGGGTCTTATCACTGGATCTAACCAACACCTTTATCCACTGTGCCATGTGTCCATGGCACGTGGAACTAGAACAGTCTACCCTAGTGAGCGAAATAATGGGTTCAGTTCGACATTCCAACCACCTGAAGAAGGCCAGAGCGTACAATGGCTGAAATGTAATAAATATGGCAACAAAGATGAGGACAATAGTCCGAATAATGTAAATAATGTACATAATACCTCATCTCAGAAATATAGACAGATAACAAAGTTTCCAAAATCAATCTTCTCTTTGGTTCTTTCTTTGTCTTGTTTTACAGCATATCAACCTCAATGGGTTATTTAATATGGACAAGATTTTTATTGCTGGTAATATTTTTTCAAAAATATATTGCTGGTAATATTTTTCTTTCCAAAAATATATTGCTGGTATTATTTTTTCAAAAATATATTGCTGGTAATATTTTTCTTTCCAAAAATGTATTGCTGGTAAAAATCTTTTCCTCAAAAATTCTTTGCTGGTAATAATTTTTTTTACAAAAATATATTGCTGGTATTAAAACCTATTTTTACACTTTCTTAGTGTTCCCTTCAATGGTAATATTGTTTTCAAAAAATGCATAGATGGTAATGTTGTTTTTTTTTTTTTTTTTTTTTTTTTTTTTTTTTTTTGAAAAATGTATTGCTGGAAATTTTTTTTTTTTTTTTTTTTTAAATGTATTGCTGGTAATATTTTTTTCAAAAATTTATTGCTAGTAATAATTTTTTTACAAAGTATTTCTGGTATTAAAACCTAGTTTTACACTTTCATACTGTTTTGACCCCAGAATGAGGGTTAACTATTTGCCCATAGCTGGGACCCTAACAAGTGCTACCACCCCAAGTCAGGGTGGACCTGGGAACACCAGCAATTAAGAGGTGGTTTCATGCTCCTCAAAGCCTCCTGATCAGAGGCCTTGCTGCTGGATGTAGTTTATTGTCTTACCCATAACGTGGATGTAGTTTATCATCTTACCCAGGACGTTCAAATCTTCTCTGCAGTAGACAATGATTTGGAATAGATTCCATAGAAAATGATTGTGTTTTAATTGTACATTGTGAATTTATCATTGGTTATTCATTGAAAGAAAGTTTCTTGGGATCAGGTTCCTCTTGTTGATAGACAAAGCTATACATTTTTATAACGGCATAATTGCTATAATAGTTTGCTGGTGTGTTCTCTGCTATTGTGACCTTGAACCAGACTAATCTAAATTTGGTTAATTCTTGCAAGTAATTGCTAATGATCTTTATTCTGAGTGCTCCATTATTGTGGCCTTGTGTTAGGCTAAGTTTCTTCAAGATCTACATGCATTAAATTAGATAGACATATCTCTTAGCTTTGGAACATATTAACATTATTAATATTGATTGACAACAAAACGGATCATTTTTATCATTACTACAAATAGCTTTCCCCATTTTTTTCTCTCTTGTCTGTCAATCATTTTATCTTGGCTTCTTATGTTTTTCATCAAAATCTTTGCAGATGTCAGATGCTTTCCTGCTGTAGAGAACAATCATCTCCTCACATTTTGATTTGCTTCCTCATTCACCTATACTGAGAATAATCTATATTCTCTAGTATTTACCTACATATGTAAAGTATACATCACACTTCCCACCCTCTAAAAAATGTACTAAAGCTTTAAAAGATAAAAGAGTAATAACACTCAGGACAGTAAGCCTGTCTGTATGTCTTCCCCAGCCCTTCCCACTTTTCCTTTCACCTGCTAATTTTTTTTTTTTTTTTTTTTTTATCTAGCTATCTTTCATCCCCTCCCCCATTCATCGTCTCCCTTGCTTTTCTCAATTCTCTTAAGTGAAAATGCACAGATAGGCAATTGAAAATGATCGCTGTATTGCTTTTCAGAGTTGATCCCTTTACACACAGAGTGAATAGATAATTATACTGATCTTAGGCATACTATCATTTTTTAGGTACTATACTTTTGCCTAGGTGTTATCCTAAGACTGCTTGTTGGCTGAGGTAGTTATGTATTTCCATTAGCATCAGTTAACAATGTTTAAGTCAAGATAAAAAAAAAAGACCTAAGCTATCTCTTACCTGAATAATCTTGGTCAATTATCAAAATGAATCTTTCAGATAAAGAATTTTTGTGGAACTAGCTGCTTCAATATATATGAAATAAAAGATATACATTATATATTTCTTACTAAAATAAATACACAGACATTTTAGAGAACATCTACTTTAACATGTTTCACTGATAAGCCAGTTTCACCAGAGACTGGATTTTATTTCACAAGAATCTATATTAGCAAGAAAAAATGTTATTCCCATTTAGTTGAATGTTTGGGTTTTACTTTTTAACTGTATCCGAAGAGGAAATTAGATTTTATTTAATTCCAACACAGTTTTTATTTTTATTTTCTCAAGAACTAAGTTTCAGTATCTTGCATTTTTACTGCTTTTAGTATTTAGTAATATGAATTTTTGGTGAAGTAATGAATAGTGGCTCGGATTGAGGAATCGAGAAGCCGAGTTCAAATTCCAGTCGAATCTATTACATTCACTCATGTACTAATAACCTTGGGAAAGGTATGAATCCTCTTCTTCTCCACACCCAGCTATGGGTAAATAGCAGGACAGATAAGGTTTTGTAGCCTTGGAAGGCAATTGGCCTACCACAGAAAGAAATAGCAACATACTGTGGGAAAAAATCTGCCTCCTCAGTCATGTATCGAAAGATACATAATCGTCGAAGTGTGTATCACACATGGCACTTACATGCTAATAGCCTTGGGAATGGTATGAATCCTCTTCTTCTCCCCCTCCCTTCATCTATGGGTAAATAGCAGGACAGACTGGGTTTTGTAGCCTTGGATGGTAACTACCACAGAAAGAAATGGCAACCTACTGCGGGGGGGGGATCTGCCTCATCAGTCATGTATCAAAAGATACACAGTTGCCTAATACATAATCATCGAAGTGTGTATCATGCATGGCACATAACTGACTGAAATTCACTTACGTGCTTGTTGTGGTACGATACACCTAATTTACATAAGTGGAGAACTGACCATATAAATATGGGTTGGTACCGGAAGACGGGGAAGTATTAGAAGAGATCGAATCGAGAGACTCTGCCCGACTGCGATTTAGTCAACGCATTATGCAGGAACAGTCTTCCCAAGAATATACCAAAACTAACTGTAAATATTGTGTACCTTTTCCTTGTTTCAATACATTTTGTTTACGTACATTTTGTGTTGTATTATTATTATTCCATGCTTATCCAAGTTTCAACAGTGCTAATAGCCTTAGGAAAGGTATGAACCTTCTTTTTCTCCCCCCCCCTCTATGGGTAAATAGCATTGGATGGCAACAGGTCTACTGTAGAAAGAAACAGCAACCTACTGTGGGGAAAAAAATCTGCCTCGTCAGTCATGTATTGAAAGATACATGATCACCTAAACATGTATCATGTATGGCATATAACTGACTGTATATGAATTTCAATCTGCTTGGTCTGCTGCTGATATTCTGTTAATATTCACAGAATCAGAATTAGACAATAAATACATCAAGAGGGCAACCACCTTGGGTATTTTTAAAGCTTTTGAGAAGTTATGGCATAGGGGGTTGATACACATGCTCCCCAACTGTGGAATCACTGGAACTATGAAGTCCTTCCTAACAGGTAGGTCCATGAAGGTTTTGTTAATAGCCAAGGTGCATGAGATCAATTTTGGCACACCTATCTTCTTTCTGCTTTATATTAATGACCTGCATATTCCAATCTTTAATGAATATCTATGCAGATGATACTGTAGTATATAAGTGCAGCCGATCTCCCCTCTGACCTAGCTCTAACAGCTCAATGGGGGCGGGGACTGGCTGGTTATATTCAACACCTCAAAATCCAAACTAGTAACCTTCCATCAACATAGCAGTCTGAATTTTTGATTATTATGATGAACAGGTGTTCCCTCAAGGAGATCCCTTACCTTGAACACCTATTAGGACTTAAGCTCACTTCAGACGACAAGTGGAACTCGTACATATGATCCATTGCTAAAGATGCTGGAAAAATGGTTGGTTCCCTGGACTGCTCCAATAAGTTCCTGACTCTTTCTGCTATGGTCTACTTTGAAAATGGAGTACTGCTGCCATATGTGAACTGGAGCTGCACAGTCTTCATTTCCCATCTTGATAGTCCAAAACCATCTATACAGCTTTATAGGTGAAAAACTATTTTCTACCCTAGAACCCCGTTTCCACAAATGAAATGCTCTACCTTGAGTGGCTCTTGGACCTTGTGTAGGATGACCATTATTAAAATAACGTAAGAACTGAAATAATCTGTATATTAAGCATAGAGTCTCATAGTTTATAGCACTTTTAATTTATCTTTGTCTGAGTAAATTATATTCATTTTTATTTTATAAAAACAGAATTTTCAAAGCTTCTACTTGCCCACAAATGCATTGAATGTATTGTTATCCTGAAAAAGTTTGTATCATTTCTAGTGAATTCCAAAGACAATATTTAGATATTTGTACATAGATTTATTCAACCAAATATGTGCCTTTTGGTCCATTACCATTTACCATCAGCTTTATGATTCTATCATTTTAGAACTTGACATCTTTCTGGATGATGAATTTGCTTAAGTTTTTTTTTTTTTTAACAGGCTTTCAGAGAATTGAAGTTCTTTCCATTAATTTTAAAGGAATTGAAAAAAAGGTGTAACCCAAAGGTGCAAGGTCATGTGAGTACAGGCAATGTTGTAGGATATCCCAGCTAAGATGTACCAATTTTTGCTGGGTCTGCAAAGAGACATGAATTCTAGTATTGTCCTGATGGAAGATAACACCCTTCTCATTGACCAAATCCATTTACTTTTCATCGATTGCTGTTTTTAATCAGTCAAATTGGGGACAGTACTTCTTTGAATTCAGTGTTTGATTTTAGGGAAAAGTATCACTTTCTTTAGATACAAACTGGCTTTTCTAGCAGTTAACAGTAGCTCATTTCTTTTTTCATAGAACTTTTTCACTCCACATTATTGTAAACAATCCACTTTTCATTGCTTGTGGTCATTCTTTTCAAAAATAGATTGTTTTGTTGTTTGAGCAAAAAATTGCAGATAGAAATGTAGTCAATTCAATTTTTTCCATTTAAATTATAAAGCATACAGATATTGTGACGGATCATATATCCAAGTGTTTTAAAAACTTATATAACATATGGATTATCTCTGCAGTGTCCCATCTCATGTGATTTTTGATTGTTTTTAATCAGAATTTTGATTTTGTCAATATGAACGAGTACAGGTCTATCAGCATATTCCTGGTCTCTCAGATAAAAATTTCCTCTTCTGAACCTAGTAAGATAGTTACCAACAATAATCTCAGCTATGGCACTATCTTCATAAATGGCACATATAACTTTTGCTGTTTGCACAGTGTTCTTCCTTTCTGGAAATAAGAGCTCCCAATGATAAAAATTAATCTCCTTTTGCTCCATTTTCACTTTTAACATAAAAACATTTCAAATAAATACATGCACAAATCATATAGAAAGATACATTGGTATGTCACCTTTCAGAATATCTATCTGTCATATATATATATATATATAATATGTATATATCATTCACAGGTAAAATGAAATCACATGTTCAAATGGAACCTATTGTAAAACCTTTTATTCCAACCCTATATTATGGTAGCTCACAACACCATTCTTTTTTTTTTTTTTTTTTGCCTAATATTAAACAGCAGTCTGGCAAAGTGATATCTGTCATGAAAGTGCAGATGTAGCTGAGGTGTATCTCTGAATTCCTCTATTCAAAAAAAAGTCTGTCTGTGAGCACAGTTAATAAGTAATTTCTGTTGACCAAATACTGGATATTGTTGGTAATATCATTGATTATTCATCAAACAAAGGTTTCTTGAGATCAGATCCAGTTAGATCAGAGTACAATTAGTAGGTTATTTATGGTGACCAAACACTGGATGTGAGCACAGTGTTACAAGAGTGTTAACAGTGATGTGTATAACCCACATTTTGAGCAGACCTGCAAAAATGTATAGTCACTGGTAGTGACTAAATATAAAATTAGTATTTTGTAGCTGAAAACTTGTCCTACACAATGGTGTTGTTGAGTTCTTCATTTCTGTTGTAGTTTCTATGGAAACAAAGATGAAGCATTACTGGGTAATCCTTTGTATAAATAATATGTATTTATTTAAGCAGAAATCATTTATTGATATAAGTTTTCGTTAAAAGTAGGTAGCTCTAGGAAAACACTAAAAAATCAGCATACCGTGATGAAAACATGGTTCAAATGGAAAGATAGTTTTATCATCAAAATATTTGTTTTTATTAAGAGAAAGGATCAAAGTATTTTTTTGATTATTTAATTAAAATTTTTACTCCTTTTTAGAACATTCAAAATTTTAATTAAAAAAACTTGTTTTTCCTACATCAGCAGTTGTACTAACTTTTAGCATAGCAAATTTTGGTCTCTTTTTTGCAGTGACAGACATTAATTTGCAAATTCTTGCAAAACTCAAATAATCGTTGAATTTAATTAAATTTTCAGGATTTATTCATAAATGAATTAAATTATTTTTGAAGTTATTTTTTATTAGAAAATCTTGGTAAAAAAAATATATATATTTTTACATGTGTTTCAGCCTCTTGAAAACTTGAGAAATTCAATGAGATAATTTTTAGTGACTGTATTAGTTAAAAATAATTCTTTGAAGAATTTAAATCACTGAATTATTTTTTACAAAATCAGACCCAGTCTTAATGAAAATGTGTTCTAACTTGAAAAATAAAAAATGCAATAAAATTCAGATATTATTTAATTAGAGAAGCTTTTAATTGCTTTTATGAATAAGATTTATTAAGGACACTATTGTTTGAAGAAAAAAAATTTTTAATGAAAAATGAATTTTTACAAGATTTGTTTCCATTTCCTATTTTTACAATTTTAAATTGAATAATTTATAAAGTTTTTAAATCTTTTAAAATTCATTTTCGGTGAGATAATTCTTAGTAAATATATTGTTATTAAGTAAAACTATATTTACTAATTATATATTGTAAAGCTTATTACAATCTAATGACTCCGAATATTTTTGAAAGAATTTTGATTTGTTTTTGTATGTGTGATTATATGCAGAATTTCTGAAGTATGGATGTACAAACTAATAAATCTAGCATTTAAAGGTCATGAGTTTTAAGGGTTGTTCCCCTTATGGCAAAAAAACCGTCAGACATTATCATCTGCTCTACTATACTTAACTATGAACACATTCAGCTATCAATCAGATATATAAATAAATTGATTAACACATCAGAGAAACAAGACCCCATAGTTAAGAAACGTTTGTATACAACATTTTATACTGTAAGTAATATTTATTTCAAATCAGATTAATCTAACTTTATATTTGCTTATGTTCATCAAAATCAAAATAGGGTTTCAGAAATGTTTTATTTTTGACAAATTTTTAAAACAGAAAATTAACTTTCATTTAAAAATCTGTCAAAAATGTCTGTTTTGATTGATTTTAATAAAAAAAAAAAAAAAAAAAAATAGATTCCAGTCAATATAATTTGTTTGAAATACACCAGAGTATTTTGCTTACTGGAAATAGTAAATTTTAAATCCTTTAGCTTTCAATTAAAGCTTAAATAAAAGCTTCATGAAAGCTTTTCCATTTTTAAAAGTTCATTTTAACCCTTACGTATACCAAATTAGTGATGTACCTAATTAAAAGCTATGGTCAATGAACATCTTTTAATTAATTATTCTTATTTCCTTATGAGTGAATGTAGGTTGGTGGATACAAAAACTGTCCATTTTGTTTCTGTTTGAGTAATTTTAGTTATTTGCTTAGCTATTTTCAAGATGTAGACATAATAGTAATGGTAATGTTATATTCCGTATTTAGTTACGTGGGCGATGTGAAAACAATGTGGGTGAAATACTGCGTTTGGTTGCAAACAATGAAATTCAGAATCGAAAGAACAAGAAAGACTGTAGATATATTTTATAGTCTTTTTAGTGAGGAAAATAAGAACAAGTAAAAGGTTCGTATTTAAGAAGTTGAGTGTCTATGGTAGTGGCAAGTAAAGTTTGTGGAGTTGACTTATGGAAGGGGAAAGGTACCCTTTGACAAAGCATCGGACGAGAGTTCATTAGCAGCAGCAGTCACATGCTTCGTTCGTCGCCGGGCCAGTGTGTCAGGAGCGAGCGATGTGACCCTTCTGCCTCCGCCGTTGAATGAGACTGCCTTTTGACTTTCCCGTGTTGAACTTATACACGCCTATTGGCTCCAAATGGCGATTTTTTGAATATGCAGGAGACGGTCCGATTGGTTGATTTAATTCTTTTCATTTTTTTTAATTTATTCCAAATGGAAGTATCTGCGTCGAGCCTATGCGTAGATGTGCAGTTTTCAATTCAAGTCGGGGACTCGTGATGGTAACTTCCGTTTATCGAAGCAGGGCAAGATCTCATCTTGTAACAGTAATATTAACCATTTCCCTATAAGGAAACATTCAGCATTTACTGACTGAGCAGTCAGTAAATAGGTTTCTCAAGTTCATTAACTGTTATTACTCTTTCCTTTCTTTATGGAAGTTTCCTTTACAACTTTTAATTTGAGGTAGTTTGGTATGTCAACATGTTGATTTATATTATTATTTTCTCTTCAAGTTACATGTGATATCCATTTTTGTTCCTGGCGCTGTTAAAAGTCCTCAAGAGGTGTAGTTTCTGTTATTTGGTACAGTTCTTTGTGATTCTGTAGCACTAGTCTACAAGGTTCGAAGAAATGTGGTCTTTTCCAAGATCCATGGCTTCACTCACTGAAAGCCGTTTGATCTTAGAAAGCAATAGTATACAGCTAATAGTTTTGATAGTTTGGTATACATGATGTCTACATGATGTCTACATGAAAGTCTTCAACTGACAAAGCTATTTAAGGGCACAACTCAAGTTTTCACGTTAATGTTTTGGTTTTGTAGCAATTTGGAGGCTAAGATTATAAACATTTTGGACAAAAACTATAATTATATTTGTCAGTAATATCCATGTTAAATGTGACAGAATAAAAGGCTTTCAAATTCTTGAGTTAAAAAATCTTCTTTAATAAAGGGACTAAGATTTTGCTTAACAACTGATTGATAAATTCTCGCCAAATAAAAATTTCACTTATCTTTTGTATCATGAAGTCAAAATACCAACATTTAAAAATTTAATTTATAAAAATAAACAACTATAATTGTTTTTGCTTTTTTAACTATACCACAAAAGTTTGGGTCCTGAAGATGGTTAGAGAAAACCAAACGTGTTCAGTCAGGAAGATAGGAACAGTTTTTGTACATACACTACACTAACTTTATAAAGAAATAAAAGCAGTTTTTGTATGACCTCTTTAATCAAATTTGTGTGTGTTTATATATATATTGTGTGTAGGCACAGTGATGTCCAAATACTTGAATCCATGAATGCATTAAGCCCACTGCGTGTTTGATCATAACAAGATGGCAGCAATCATATATATATATATATATATATATATATATAGCTGCTACCTTGTTATGACCATCACTGAGCAATAAAAAGCAGTCAATATCATTGGATGCTGGCAAGCTGCAGTTGCTACATCATTTTCATTCTCACAGTTTGATACCTTAACAAAGGCCAAGGGACCCAACACTCACAGTGGGCTTAATGTATGTATGTACACCAACCCAATTATTTCTATATCCCTGTGTCTACAGACACACACACACACATGAAATGGAACCAATGTTTTTTATTTTAATTACAAAATTAAATTTGAAGCTTTTAGCTTCCACTTTTGAAACATGGTTATTACTGTGTAGCAAAAAAAAAACATTTTAAACTAGTTAATTTATAATATTAATGCTCTGTAAATTTACATTGAGCACTGATTTGTAAAAATAAAAATATCAATAAGAACACCGGATTATATATCTTACTGTTCTTTCTTTATATATATATATATATATATATATATATATATATATATATATAGAGAGAGAGAGAGAGAGATTTAAAGATTTCAAAGAGTGTAAGGTAGGTAACCAATGAGGGTTGCATAGTGGGGAGAAAAAGCCAGCAAGATTTAGATTTCTGCCCTTGTAGCATCAACTTTTTGTTATCTATGGCCCACCATCTGTCTTTGTGAGCAAAGATTGGCAATGAGCTTTTGTGGAAGCCAGACAAAATTAGGGCCAGATAACATTTCAGTAACATTTTGATGTAAGCTCGTGTCAAGATTTTAGTTTCAATCAAGTCAAAATAGCAACCAAAGTAGAGGTCTACCAAGAATGTGTACTATATCAGTGCTGCAATATGGATGTTAGACCTGTATAACCTGTTATGTTTCTACCAGCGATACTTGTGTGTTATACTAAAGATCTCATGCTGATCACATATGCTGGATACAAGGGTACTGCAACTGGCTAAAATAATGATAATTGAGTTCATGATTATGAAGTATCAACTTCAATAGATGAGTTACGTTGTCTGCTTAGAGATGCTGTATTGTGAGCTTATGGAAAGCAAGTGTCCTCAAATTAAGCTGTAGAAATGTTATAAGGATAACCTTAAGAACACAATTAAAGAAGTCAATGTAGATATTAACACCTGTGAACATCTTTCATCAGATGTGGGGGAGGAGAGAAATGTTATTGGTGTTGGTGTTGAAGAATTTGAGAACATTTGCTTATACAGGGTGTCCATAAAGTTCGTGTGCACTTTAAAGTAATACATTTTTTAAAGTGCACACGAACTTTATGGACACCCTGTATATATAAGATGTCCACTCTCTTTCTGAGAGGAGAAGAAAGGAGTCCCTCTCTTATGATGAATGTTGCAGTGTTTGCTTCTTGAGGACAGGCCTCAAACAAGTACACAGAAACCTCCACATCTACTAATATGATACCCAGCAAGTTCAAGAATTTCAAGGATAGTGTGCAGCAAAGTATGGTTGATAATATAAGTGTAACTGTAGGGATAAAAATAAATGTCCACTAGATGGTGTTTGTAAAATGGAAGGAGTGGTTTATAAAGAAGAATTGAAATGGCCAGTGCAAGATATATGTGGGGTGTACTGAAGATACCTTCAAAAAGAGATGGTACAATCATAAGTCATCATTCAGAATAGAAAGCCACAGAAATTGAACCAGACTGGCCAGCCATGTGTGGGAATTTAAGTAAAAAATAACAACAAAAGCCTTAATATAAGATAGAGCATACTGGATTGAGCCAAGCCTTACAGTAATGGTAATAATGTTCATAGGCTGTGCCAGGAAGAAAAACTAGCAATAATGATGTATCCAGACCAAGAAAAGCTGTTAAAGGAAAGGTCTGAAGTCGTGTCAGAGTGTAGACACACTAAAAAGTATATTTTGGGTTTATATGAACCTGGATGAAAGTATGTAATTTTTTTAAAATCCTCATTCCACCCTATTTCCCCATTCTTGCCTCACTCCTCCCCATCTGTCACTCTTCATGTTGTGCACACATAAAATGAGCCAATAAAGCATTACAAATTTAACTAGCCTGATGAGACCTTAATGGTTGAAACCATGGTGGTGGGTATATAAGTGATTCCTAATTTGTTATATATATATATATATATATATATATATATATAAAGGAGGCACGGTAGAGTAATGGATATCAGTTTGGTTTGAGGAATCGGAGAACCAAGTTCGAATTTCAGTTGAATTCATTACATTCACTTACATGTTAATACCCTTGGAAAAGGTATGAATCCTCATCCCTCCAGCTATGGTTAAATAGCAGGACACTGGGTTCTCTAGTCTTGGATAGCAGCTGGTCTAGGAGAAGGACAACTTCAGAGGGTTGCTTGGGGACTTTGTAGCATGTACTGCACTAGGTCTCTGTATTTGGCCCTTCAAAAAGTGTGGATGGCTTGGAACAAAACAGTCACCACTATAATCAAATCATATGTGCTACTGTCAGTTCCTAGGTACTGAGCTGCTTGACCCCTCATATGTTGACTACAACGGGAGAGTCATATATATATATATATATATATATATATATATATATATAGATTGTTGATGCTGATTTAACTTGGATTTTCTTTATTTTCTTATCTGCTCCAATTTACATTTTCTTTCATTGTAAAACATCAACAGTGAATTTGAAAAATGCTAAAGCTTTTTCTTTTCTTCCACATTTTTTTAGATTGTATAAATAACTGATCATTTCTAATGTAAAACCTAAAAAACAAGACGTTCTAATTTCATCGACCTGCATTCAATTTTTGATCTCTCTTTTTCTCTTTGTTGATGGTTATAGCCTCAGCCCTCATAAAAAACCAAAAGACAAAATTACAAAGTATTAATGAGCCACAGCAGCCTACTCTCAAATTATTTTTCTAACTTTTTTTTTAAAAGCATGGACTTTCCTTCTTTCATAAAATTATATACTCTTTCTCTCTCTCTTTTTTTTTTTTTTTTTGAACTTTCTTCCATTTTTTTTCTCTCAGTTGATTTATTCTTTTGCTTTACCTTGACTTGAATATCACAATGGAGAAGATTTTCAAACAAATCTTCCTTTCTTTCTTTTATCTTTTCAAAATAAAGAATCGTTTGTTAATGTTTGGCTGATCCAAAACAATCATTGATCATCAAGAAGCTGCATTTGCTGAATAAACTACTTAGCAGTGGTTCAGTGGGAACTTCAATGATTACTTTGATTAGCAAACTTTTACTACCAGTATTACCATGGCTTCACTTTCTTCTACTCTCTTCTTTTTGTTCCCATGGAAACATTAATAAAATTATATCAGGACATTTTTTTTGGAATATCTTCATTTTGTTTTTAACTTTAATTGTATGTGCATCACATCACATTCATGGATGGCACAAAACTTAAATCTCAAAATTGTTAGCTATCAATGAATGGATGTTTATTTAATTTCCTTCATTGCTGATAACCACTGAAGTCAATTAAAAAAATTGGAATCTTAAGAAGCACTAAAACAAACTCTTGAACAGTTCCTCTACATCTTCAGTACCAACATACAGAAATTAATTAGTCATGCAACAAAAACAGACAATCATTATTGTTTTGTCTGTGTATTGTTTGATATATTGAAATGTAATTGTAATATTTGATAATGGCTTATTTAAGCTGAAAGCTTAGATCGGATTTAAACATGTATCAATATGGTCTTTTCATTTCGTCTTTCAATGATAATGTTATTAAGCTTATCAGACAATATGAAATGAACTTATTTAAAATAAATAGACACAACTTGTCTATATTATTTAATGAAACATGCATCAATATATATATATATATATATATATATGGTGGACTCTCCCATCATATTTGACGTATGTGGGTCAAGCAACTCATTTCCAGGGAACCAACAGCCCAGACACCAGCACATATGATTTGATTATAGTGGTGAAGGTTTTGTGCTGAACCAACCACACTTTTTGAAGGGACAAATACAGAGACCTGGTATACTACATGCCTCAAGGTCCCCA
The DNA here is from genome assembly GCA_903632075.3 of Acanthosepion pharaonis. Taxonomy (NCBI): domain Eukaryota; kingdom Metazoa; phylum Mollusca; class Cephalopoda; order Sepiida; family Sepiidae; genus Acanthosepion; species Acanthosepion pharaonis. The sequence continues at coordinate 1,210,116 of CAHIKZ030005544.1, forward strand.
AACGACCCTCCGCAGGTTTTGAATTCAGAGTTGTTTTTCTAGACCAGTTGCCATATGCAAGGCTATAGAACCCAGTTTGTCCTGCTATTTACCCATAGCTGGGGGGAGAAGAAGAGGATTAATACAATTCCCAAGGGCATTAGCATGTAAGTGAATGTAATATATGTGTGTGTGTGTGTGTATATATATATATATATATATATATATATATATATATATATATATATATATATATATATATATATATAGTGTGTGTGTGTGTATATATATATATATATATATATATATATAGTGTGTGTGTGTCTATATATATACACACATACATACATACATACATACATATGAGAAGGTACTGTTACAGACCTTGGTTTAATCTAGGAACCAGTATTCTAAAAATATTTGGTTAGATCATGTAAAATATGTCTCTCAAAACCAATTTATGCAACCTTCATGGAATTTGTTATCAAAATTTGAAGGAACTATGCCGTATATGTATGATCAAATACACTCTCACATGATGTTACTCAGCCAGAAATAAGAGCTTGTTTGCTGTGTGATGTTTCGTGTAGGATCTTTTTGTAGAATATTGCATCACCTAAGGTCTGTCAGTCCCAATGATAAAAAACAATTTTATACAACAAATATTTACTTTTTGGCATGACTGTCTTTCTATATATGATATATAAAGCCCTGTTTTTATCCCCCACCCACCCACCTACCAAAAATGTCTCCTAAGTCTTCTTTTGCATGTAAGAGGCTAATTTTTAACAAGACCAATTTTTTTGAAATTGGTATCACCCCCATGCAAAGCAAGAAAGTCACTAAGACACAAGGGGTTACAAGATGTGGAAGAATTAGGAATAGAAACATTAATAATGAGTTGGAATAGAAAAGAGTAATCAAGGAGACAGTAGATAATGATTGACATCAAATTTTTGCAGATTAAAGTTGGCTGGAAAGCATAGAGCTAGAAGGGAGTTCTACAAGCGAAGTGTGAGAAAAACTGTTAGCATAGAATTTATGCTTACATCTACCTAACTCAACTGTCAATTGATGAAATCTCTGTCTAGTACTGTGTTGAAAAACAAAATATCTAAATACCATAGCTAAGAGCTCATCTGAACAATTACCATGAAAGTATTTATAGAAAAGGCACAGAGAGGCAACCTTATGGTAGTGGGAAAGTAACTGAAGCCAAGCCACCATATCAGGACCAATAATATTGCTGATTCTTCTTAGGATTTTATCAAGGAGTTCAAGGTAAATAACAGGAGCACTGGACTATATATGACAGCAATATTCTAAGCATGGATGAATGGTAGACTTATAGATATGTAAGACCAATTCTGGAGAGAAAAATTGTCTTGCACAACACAATAAATCAACTTTCTTAGCGGCTGACCTAGCAATGTATTCAACATAGTCTTTCCACTTCATGTCAGCTGAGAACATTAGCCTGAGAAGGTACAATGAATCACTTTCCTGGAGGTTAGCATCAGCCATGCTGATTGAAGGCAGAGTGGGGTTTCCCTGATGATTAATGGAGAGGAGTTTAGTTTTGGAGGCATTAAAATTAACATGCCATTTTTTGCACAACTTAATGGAAGGCTTGAAGTTGTTTTGGACATTGGCTGCCATTTTGACCTTTGTTGGACTGATCACACTTCACAAGGACATATCTGAGGACCATTTGGGGGCTTTTTTGTGCACTATGGATGAATTGGAAGGGCAAAGTGGATATTGCTATCAGGGATGTCTTCCTACAGGTGACTATGTCCAACAAGTGCTTCATAGACATCTTTCATATATTCAGTGGCTGGAATATTTTAATAATCGTGGAAGGCTGTCAACCCCACTACCAGTCCTGTAGTTCTACAGAGCACTTGTCAAAAGAGTGCCCCAGCAGAACCTGGTGTCACCACCCCAGCAACAATGTTGAAGAAAAGTAGTGGGGGCCAGTCAAGTCTGGCCTGGCCGCCAATGACCTCAGTGAATGGCAGCAGGTTGCAATAAAGGTACAAAAAGCTGTGACCCCTCCTTCCCAGTAGGATGTCTCACAAGACTGGGAACAGCAACAACAGCAGCACTTGAAGTAACCACGGCAGCAGCAGCAACAACAACAACAACAAAACCAGCAACAACAGCAGCTGCAGCAACCACAACAACAGGAGCAATGACAACAGCAACTACAACAACAACAGTTGCAGCCATCACAGTAGCAACAGCAATCTCATCAATAGCAACAGCAACTACAACAGCAATAGGAACATCAGCAACAGCAGTTGCAGGAACCACAATCACAGCAGTAACAGCTAAATTACAATATGGTGGTGGAGGATATGCCTCTACTGCTATTTTCTTTAAAAAGGTGGGGAGGAGGAAGAAGAGGAGGACTGAAAAAGAGAAAAAGTTTGGCTGAAACAGGGCGGAGAGAGCCATGGAACATTCCAAGTCCTAATCCATCTTTGCTACTCCAAACAGAAAACTTATGCCAACAAGACATGGGGCCTCCACACTTCCCCTATGAAGGATTCGCTATTTCTCTCACCAACCTCCAACCTCCAAAATGACCCCAATCAATAAGTTTTACCATCACTCATCCTTTTTTTTTTTTTTTTTTTTTTTTTTTTTTTTTTTTTTTTTTTTTAGGCTAAGCACTATTGTAAGCCTCGGAATCAGTCAAATGTTGATTAGCCTTGAAGGTTATTCCTTAGTCCACTGACCTTTCATGACCTAGGAGGCTCTTGTATCAGGAATTAGTGGAGGGGGTCTTGAAGGACCCATTCTGTGGGTAGCTCAGCTTGTCGATGACCAAGTTGCATGCTTTCTGGTCTTTGGCGCCAGCAGCAGATTAGCTCAGCAACCCCGAGTTTTCACTTACTTGGCAATTGATTTAGAACACAATATCTCTCAATGACATAACCTTCAGGGAGAGCTGGGCAGATTTGCCAGACTTGCCATCAGTGCCACCTTGGTCTAGAGAAAACAGTTTCGCATGCCTTAAACCATTGTCCTTGGGTGCACCTGTTCTGGGACTATGTTGACAAGTTGATAGCCAATGTCTTCCAACTTGAAGATTTACCTTGATCACAAACATATTTTGACTCTTTTTTTTTTTTTTATTACTTTTGCCACTCATCAAAATTGTGATTTTTTTTTTTTCTTTTTTTTTTCCGTGACTTTTTATGATTACAGATCAAAATAATTTCGATCAAGATAAAGACTCAGTTTATGGCTTTTCAATCTTTTGTCTCACATAATTGCTATCAGAGGAAAGAATGGATATTTTCTTTTCTATGAATGAAAACTTTCATTAACATATCTTTGTGGTCCCAGCTTAACAAGGCTTTAATAAAAGTAGAATAGCAACTTTTAACATTAATTACATTATTCAGACTGTTATCCTCATCTTCAATGCCGTATTCACAATGTTTCGTCCGTTGTACACTCTGGCCTTTTTCAGGTGATTAGAATTTCGAACAGAACCCTTTATTCATTCAAATTGTTCTAGTTCCACATGCCATGCCTCTTCCAGATGTCTCAGTTATTTGCCTTTAATTCAATTTTTTGTTCGTCACTACTGTAGCCTGGTATTAAACTTTGGATCTAGACACTGGATCTAACCAATGTCTTTATCCTTTGGGCCATGTGTCCTTGAGGAATAATAATGTAAATAATCATAATACCTCATCTCAGAGATTTAGACAGATAAGCTTTAACACTTATTTTTCTTTGAAGTATGAGATGTAGAATTGGTGAGACAATTGACAATATAATGCTTGGAAGCCTCTTGTTACAGAATTGTTGTAACATTGTGTGTGTGAAGTAAAAGAAGTTAATTTTAGGTAAAGAAAAAAAATAAAAAAGACCTGAAATACAATATATAAAGATCTGATACCCTGGAGTTGAGCAGATTCACCAGTGTATGTAGGTTCAGCTGATAGTTGCATTTCGGTGTCATGTGGCAAGTCTGATTTGATGGTATTAGCCATCACAAAAAAAAAAAGAAGGACGTAGTGCTCGTTCATTTGACCATGAATTAACAAATTATCAATTAGAGAGAGGGTAAGGAATTTCCTTATAAAAGGAATTTCTCCCTCCAAAATTTTTCACTGAGAATGTTTGTGTGATGAAAGACATGACTTATCTCAGAATTCGAAACGGGCGCGAACATGTCTTGCCTGCAAAGTGATGACAAAAAGAAATATGGCCGCTATTGAAGACACAGTTTATGTGTGTCTATCTTGTTCAAAACGAGACAATATTTGCATATATGCAAATTTTGGCCGTCTTGGAATAGCATAAAAAGCTGGGTGCCAGCAGCACCAAGTGTCAGGGAGTCATTTGGCAGACTGCATCTAATAGAGCTGGACGTATGGATTGACAGATGGACAAAGTCAAATTAGGTGTGACTGAGTTGGTGTCTGTTTCACAACTGCCCCAGTGTGATGGCTGAGAAAGGGAGTCACGCAATCCATTTCCATGAGGCAACCGAAGAAGAAAAAAAAAAAAAATAGCTGGCCTGCCGGCAAGTGACACACTGCACTTTTTGAGCCCCCTCATCATCATTTATTTTTTTTCTTTCTCCTACATTGCCTCTTAGCAAACACACAGGTCTGAAACTGTGAAGAAGTGGAAGGATAAAATTGAAATTCACTTTCTCACTCAATTCCCCTCTCTCCTTCACTGACAAATAGTTCATAGTTTTACCCTACTAAGGGCAATAAAAGCACTCAGTTCTGACTATATGTGTTGTGCTGTTTAATACCATGAGAAGAAAACTTTCTCTTGCTTATAAAAATATTAAATTTGATTTTCAGGAAGAGACAGAGAAGGCCAACTTTAGTATAGTGATACCAAGAAAACTATAGAAACTAACATAGCAATGCAACCAACTTGATTCATTGAGGAACAATTACAGCAGTCACCAAGCACCCAACCAGCATTATATTGTGACATGATTATATCATGCCAGAATTTTAAATGCCCTCTAAAAAGTCCAGATTTAATTTTAGGTTCTTTGCAATTATGTTGTTTATTTAGTTCATGCCTAAATTTAGCCTGTCTCTCAGGCAAAGAAATATCTAACGAATTGTGTACAACAGGTGATGACATTTTCATTAACAGTTTTCCTGGCATTAATGTCTTATTGTTTTTTCAACATTTTTTTTATTCACCAACATTTTGGCAATAAAAAAATTATTATGAGTAAAACTTAGTCATTTTGATACTTATTTATACTGAGAATATGGTGTTGATACTTATACTGAGAATATGGTGGATTTTCTGAAATTGCGTTGTTTGTTGATCTGTCTTGGCTGCTTTTCTCTGTTATAATAACGAACAAAAAAGTAAGAATATCTTATAAAAAGAAAAAAATATTTTCAAAATAAAAAAATATTCCTTGTTCGATAAAAGATCAATATGAAAGACTAAAAATAATAATAACTGAATAAAAATAGACGACTACATTTACGTATTTGTTTTTGACAAGTGATTTTTTTTTTCCAGATATTTTTATTTGTAACTCAAAAGTTAGTGTTGAAATGATTGTTTTGTTTTTGTTCAGTTCAATTCAACCAGTTATTTTCTTAAAAATTGTTTAAAGATTTTGCTACAGTCAAGATATCTTAAAATTTTTTGTGTCTTTATTCTCAGGTAAGATTTCTGTTTTGTGTCTCTCACATTCATGGATACCTTTTTTAAAATGACATTTTGTAATATTGGAATTAGTATTATTATTTACTATGTTCAGATTTACTGATTGGGAAACTGTTCTCCTTTTCACTATCTATTGATTACATTTTTCTGAATATGGAATCAACTGCAAGACACAAATAACTTCAGTGGATTTCCAGGAATAATATTAATACACTAACAAATGTTCTCATTTTGTACTTCCTTACTTCTTCCCTATTCTAAGGGAACTGATTTCTCATTTAATGTAATGAAATTATTTCCCTATAAATATTTATAAACATTATTTTACCTGGATTTGTTAATTATTGATTATTTCTTTTATAGAAATGAGTATAATTATGAAAGGTCTTTAAAAAAAACAAAACCTGATAATAAAAAATGAATATTTGACAAATGAATATCTTCTTGAATTCAGATACAAGCTGCAAATTGGTTACAGATAAAACGTTTTTTAATTTTTTTTTTGCTTTTTTAATGTCAAGGTCAATTGATATTTTCCCCCTGCAGTGTAAAGCAAAATCATTATTTACTAAAAAAAACCTTTTTGAAAGCAGTCTGTTGAACTATTTGTGTAATTAAATTAACTTTGATAATCAGTGTCCATAATTGTACAGTTGTGTGTCATTTCACAGAGGAAGAGTCATTTTTATATTGATACAAGGCCCAAGAAACACTCAATGTAGAGGATTACTGAATGAGGTGTATGCAAGAGTAGGGGGTTTGGCTGATTTTGTTTAGTGGCATATTAACCTCTATAGGTTATTTAATGTCTAAGTCTAAATATTTTGAACAATTTTATAGCTTCAAATAAATATTTTGAACCCAATTGTATGCTACAGATAAAATGTATTGTTGGTAATTTTTTATATAAAAATGTATTGCTGGTATTTCTACTATAAAAATGTATTTTTATACTTTCATAGTGTTTTGTATTTGTTTGGGGGTTCACTATTTGTACATATCTGGGACCCCCTAACAGATTTTACTACCCCGGGTCAGGGTAAAACTGAGAAAAACAGCAATTTAGTAGTGGTTCCATACTCCTCAAAACCTCCAATCTCCTGATCAGAGGCATTGCTGCTGAATGTTGTTTATCGTCATACAAGAATAGGTGGTAGGAAGTGAAGATTATGAAAATAAGAGGATAGATAATGATGATTGACCCTTGATTTGAAAAGGTTACAAATGTAGTGTTCAGGAAAGCATCCATGTGGGAGGTACAATCATTTTTTTTAATAAACATACTGCTAATAAATGACCTTCAATATTTTGTCGTTATTTTGTCCTGCATGAACTCTATTTGTGTTTTTAATTCTATTCTTAACATTTATTTTTTAAGAAGATTTACTCAAAATATTTTCCCTGTTTAATTTTTATTCCACCTGTAAAACATCTATTATTTTACCTATAGGTTCCACCTATTGTGGTTGTGGTACAAGGAACAAGATTGGGTAAAAATCTACAATGTGGAAATTGTGCTGCACTGCTCTTTCAAATAAAGAGGGCCAAACTGCCTTGAAAATCAGCATTCAAAATTCTGTCAATACCCAACTATCTCAGCGACTAAGTGAGCAAATATCAGTTTGTGTGTAGATATTTTTTAATGCTTAATTTTAAAAAGTTTTTATCGTATCACTATAGAAATTAGATGTTGACTTCTTACCAAATTAAAAAAAAATTGGTAAGTAGTAGAGATATATTGAAAAAGCCATGTTGTATTTTAATGACCTACCTCATCATCATCATCGTCATCAGTACTATGAGTGTATGTAGTTGTAGGGTTGCTGTGCAACTGAGCACTTGATCATTTCTCTACACATATCTGGGTTGAAAGCCAGAGAGGTTTTCATTCATACTTAATGTTATGGTAATTTACCCATGCACGCATGGACTCCCCCAGCTATAAATAGGAGCAGGTACTGCCTTTTTGGAGAGGGAAGTTTCCAGTCATCAGCTCTGACAGTCAAACTGAACATTCATGCTGTAATACTCTCATTTGTATATGTTTGTATTACAGTTTCTGTTAATATATTTGTTTAACTCTTCCTCTCTTAGTGTTTTTATTTCTGGCCCTAACAAGGCCACAACACATAACCTGTTTTGTGCAAGTAGATCTGGTGTTACCCATCCCTGCTATAGGTGAAAACACAGCCAATGACTACCAAATTAGAGGCTTGCCATGGTCATAGATCTGTGATTGTTGATTCCATTGGAAGAATCTTCTACCCTGGCTGTTGATTTCATTTTAGGAAGCCCTCTACCTAATGATGACGTGGCATTACCAAATTGGCAGCATTCATAGCTATAGAGCCTAGTTTACCTCATTGTGTTACATGGCTGTTGTCTTTATAGAAAGGTTCATCAATATATTGACTGTTCATGTTTTTGAACCTGCTGGGTGTGTAACCATCCTCCTCACCAGAAAAACCTTATAGTAGAACTGATTTAGTCACCTACAATCTGACCACACCAACAGAAATATAGTTCAGTATATGTAGAAACCTGAAAAAAAGTACAATATTGCTGCTTGGGGAGAAATAGAAAATCATAAGAGTTTAGAATCAACAATTACATTTATTTATTATGTGGTACAGTATGGATGAGGTATGGCTCTTAGTGCAGAAAGTAGCATTAGTGAACTAAGTTCAAACTTTGACTGAATCTAATTAAAAGAAAAAAATTGTAGTTCCAACAAATGATTTATTTTTATGGAAATATTTCGACTAGCAGTTGCCAGTCTTGATCATGCCTTAATTTGAGTAAAAACAGTGCAAAGAAGTTCGAAATGCTTAAGAATTCAAATCAAGGAAAACAAACCGGGTAGATGATGTTTACAACATAATAGCAAGTTGAGGTGTAAAAAAAAAAAAGGATTTTTGTCTTTTACTCTATAAATTGCCCTTTTTTTTCCTTTTTTTTTTTTTTTTGTCATATCATTTTTCTTTGGACCAGAGATGTCCAGACAAGATGGAGTTGTGCTGCATCTATCCTATTGCAGGCATTTTTTTTTTACAAGTTTTTTTCTTTTAATTATACAACTACCAACAGGGACAAGCATCCTAAATCTGACCAAGTTTGTTGTATTTAATTCACACTGATCTTTGGAAAGTTATAAATTTATTGCTTCTCTCTCTTCACAGCTATGGATTAAATAACAGAACAAATAGGTCACTAGCTTTGGCTGGCAGCCAGTATAAGAGAAAGAAAGAAAAATCTGAATTCAAACTAATTGAGTCTACTAGCATTGAATGTGAAGTGGCAACCCTTCAACTTTCATCCTTTAACTTTTCATTATGAATATGCTTCCATTTGGAGAAGTGCCTATGGCTCTGTAGATTAAGAGGTCTGCTGTACACCATGCTTATTACAGTCTGCTTGATGACAGAAATAATACTAATGTATGAGAAAATTAATTTGCAGTAATAAGGTTGCAAAATGTAAAAAAATAGGTATGGCAGTTTGGAGTACCATTTGTACTTTGTCATCTTTTCAATCACATTTGGTAAGTCTACTGTGAAACTCTGCATGCAAAGTACAACCAGTCAACTCCCCAGCTTTTGCTGCCCGTCTGATGTTCTCTCACTCATACTCATTTTATCAAGTGACTAAGTCTCAGAAATTTGCATAAGCCACAAATTTGTCTTGCAAAATCTCTGATCTCCAAGATCAATTTGTTTTCAAATTTCAGCTTTTGGATCGGCCATATTTTCTTTCACATATTTTGCCCACAAGACACATATGATTGTTTTGTTCAAGGAGGTAAGCTGTTTTCCCTTTGACACAAAGGATATGGTGTGATTTTGTAGCTGTGGTGTGTAGTTATATGTGAAGGAAAGCTCAGACTTGTCACTTAGGTGTGTGAGTGGTTCATACTTTGATGTAGTGTCTAATCTTAACAGATGTCATGTTGAAAGATAAATGAAAAAGGATACATGATAATGCGTAGCTCTCCTGCAAAGGAGTCAAAAATTGGATTTAGCAAAAGTGTATTCTGATTGGTTAGAAAATACATTTCACCCACTCCCTGCAAACTTCAGTTGTCAGTTACTGAGGCATTTCAGGATCTGAGCCATTAAACAAAAATTTAATTTGCCCAAACACAAACATGATCACTACAGAATAAATGTGAATAAAATGAAAACAGGAAGATTGTCTTCCAATTATAAAACATTTGCCTGTTTACTTGCCTTGAGAATCAGCATTTGAAATCTTGATTTTCACCTGAGTTTAAATACTGTCCCCTGGATCCACTGAAGTTATCTTAATTATTAGCACTTTCTATAAGTGAAGCTGTTCACAAGTTTTGACACTAAAGTTCTTTAATCTGGTACTTAATGATCTGTTAACTGCCATAATCCAACTCCATGATCCAAAGCAAAGTTGAGTAAAGTGTTCTGGTGATATGTCTTGCTCGTTTTTTATACACAGCTGCATATTTACCTATTCAGGAAAGAAAGTATATATTATTTTGGGGTTTTAGTCTTTTTTTTAAACTTTAGCCATGAAACAATAAAAACATTGTTTGGAAGCATTAATAATTATTTTATTTCTTGTTCTAAGGTTTCTCCTACCTTTGCTTCATCCTGGGTAAGATGATAAACTATGTCCAACAGTAGAGCCTCTGATCAGGAGGTTTTGAGGAGCGTGGAACCACCTCTTAATTAAATGTTCCCAGGCCCACCATGACCTGGGGTGGTAGCACCTGTTAGGGTCCCAGCTATGGGCAAATAGTTGACCCCCAACCTGACTCAAAACACCATGAAAGTGTAAAAATAGGTTTTAATACCAGAAATACTTTGTAAAAAAAATTACTACCAGCAATAAATTTTTGAAAAATTATTACCAGCAACAAAAATTTTGTTGGCATTAAATAACTCATTGAGGTTGATATGCTGTAAAACAAACCAAACCTACCTTTGCTAATTCAGCAATATATATATATATATATATATATATATATATATATATATATATACATGGAATGAGCTGGCAAAACTGTTTGCATCATCTTTTCTTATTTAGAAGTGATTTCTATCATCCAACATTTTCTGTCATCTGGCAGTTACCTTGTCCAAAGTGTATCAGATTAAAGAGGTCAGTCTGTATTAATTCATTTCAGTATATATTAGTTGCTTCTTGTCCTGTAGCCATGTACCAAACTGAATAGTTAACTTGGGCATGAGAAGAATGGGCAAGGATTGTCTACCAAAAACCCAGAGTTTGAAATTTTAGTTTTGCAGAGACTTGACCACTGTTACTGAGGGCAGAAATTCAAATATCAAGCCCTCAATGCCAAATGAAGGATGATTTATAGATGCTATATTTTCCAGCATATAAGATACAGATTTAACTGCTGAAAATATTACTCTGCATCCAATATGCTAGTATTATGACTAAAGTGTTATCTCCCAAATGCATAGCTATGGGAGCTTGTAAACTATGCATATTATAGGCTCTTCAATACTGTACTTCTATAGTACAAGAGTTTTATTGTTTTAGATTTACTGTCATCATTTTTTATGTTCTGTCTAATAAGCCACATTTATTTTTATTTTTCAGATCTCAATGATAATGAATGGCACAAACTGCAGATAAGTCTGGATATCAACACAGGTGGATTTGCTGTGTCATTAGATTTCTTCACCTCTCAAAACCGACAACTGAGGGCATTCAAAGATATTAAAAAGGTTTTAAAGTGGAGTAAACTATTGTCTGTGATATATTATGGAGGTAAGGCAACAAGTTTCATTTCCTCATGAGTTGCAGGACTGAATGATTTGAATTTGGCTCATGAGTTGCAGGACTGAATGATTTGAAATTTTCTAGCAATCAATCTGCATATTTTCTTCTTCTCAGTAAAATGAAGCACTAAAGCAAAACAAACAGCTTTTATTTTGTAAAATTATCTAATAATGATTACTCAAGATTAATTACTTTTCCAAAATACGAACTAAAAAACAAGGTTGTCTTCTGTAGAGCAATGGCTAGCAAGTTAGTTTTGGTAGTCTGTTACTTGTGAGTTCAGTCCTTGCAACAGACGAGATGTCAGATCAGGGCCAATTACATTGCATATCTGTAACTGGTTTTAACAGAAATGTCTGCACATGATCTGGTGCATGTTTTGCATTTGTACTGACATGTACTCACCACAGTATTCATGTATACTTTCATATGTCAAGCCTTCCTCATAAACCATAGCAGGAAATGAACCATGACCTTTGACGTCAAAACAGAGAAGAATGTAATGTTGGGGTCTAGAATGCTCAAAATCTTTTCTTCATAATTTTACTTCACTTTACACCATTTTGGATAGAGAGAGAAGGCTGTACTGATGTTGTTTTTCATAAAAGTAATGTAACTTAAATCAAAATATGAAACTTGAAGAAGGATTCTGGCATGAAAAAGAAACAAGCAGTATAATTACTTTTTCTTATCTAAAAGGATCATTGATAATTTTAAAATGTTAACCCATAAAAGAGAATCATACTTATTATAAAACCCAGGTTGTGTGTGTCTGTTCGTTATATATTGGATCGGATTTCCTACATTTTTCAACCGATTTCAACAAAACTTCACAGGACTACATAAAATTACCTTGCGGTGGTTCTAACAGTGCCAAAAATGGGAAAAACAATTGTTTTTGCACAAAATCAATTTGAAAACGCGATTAAGAGGCATCACTGTCACGAGAATGAAAGGGGGACAACTCATATCGAGTTATACTTATTATAAAAACCCAGGTTGGTTGTGTGTGTGCGTGTGTTCATTTATATATGGGATCGGATTTCCTACATTTTTCAACCGATTTCAACAAAACTTCACTTTTTTTTTTTTGGCAGGTAGTGTTTCTTATTGTCTTGCACACTTTTTTCTTTATTTTTACATTCAGAATGCTTTAAAAATTCCATTTACAAGACAATTGTTTATAATAAAATTCTATTCTATCAGGAGACTCATAACGATTGAAAAAAATGTTTTTGTTTGGGTTTGACCAATTTGTAAAAAAAAAAAAAAAAAAAAAATCTAATTTAAACATTCATGTCCGTCAACCTTAAACAATAATTTTTGTCAATTTTATTTTTCAGTCTTTATGATGGTCGATACTTGATCTATCTCTTACTGTTACATCCCCGGGCAACGCCGGGCTCTACTGCTAGTTACCAATAAAAATAAGGTAAAACCGTTTAAAAGTTAACTTTATCTATATTTGATAGATAAAGTTTACTTTTAAACCATTTTCTGCATTTTTATCGGTAATTTTGTTTTATGGTTTAACATTTTAGAATTATCAGTGTTCTTCTTTGATAAGGATTGATAAAAAATCTAATCGCTTCAGAGGAATTGTATCGCCTGTTTCATTTGACGGTTAATTTCAACGTCTCTGCTTCTTCAAGATATATTTAGGTCTTGGGTCATTAAGAAATTGAAAAAAAAATTCTGTCTTCATACATTCTCAACTTTGGAGAAATTTTTAAATGTTTTCATCTTTAATTTTTATTTACTAGTGTAAATAATTTTTTTCTGATTTCGTCTCCCAGCAAAATGTTCATCTCAATATTATCAGCCTCTTGTCCCAGATATCAGCTAAACGCTATTTTCTTATATTAAATGGGCTATAGTCTTTTTGATATTGCTGTCTCCTGGCACACACGTCAAAATGCCAACATTTTCATTAGATTTAGATCAACTGGTACTTTAAATTGACCTGTTTTCCTTTTATAACTGCCATCTTGGATGAAAAATCTTTCTCCTCTTCTTCGGCTCACTTCTGATCTTTTTCATTGCTTCAACCAAAAAAAAAGTTATTTAAATGAGACACTTAGACAGCTATTTACAATTCTGTTGCAAATAGTTTAGTTTGGCAGAAGGTCACAGTTGTAGAGCACCCAGTAAGAACTGAACTTACTATACTATAAAATTACTTTTGTGAGACAACCTTTTAAACCATTGATTACAATACTGTAGTTGTCAAGTAGATATTTATTCGGCTTAACTTAGTTTAGCTTAAAGCCATAGTAATGGTGGAACCCAATTAAATTAAGACAGAAACTGTCTATATTATATCTGATACATTGATTTAATATTATACCTCTTGGTTTACCACATCTTTTGAAGTAACCCAGCAGTTTGTGTGGATGCAGGCTGTAAAGCTGTGGTTAACAAGTTACTTTTAATAGTGTTATCTGAAATTCCCAGATTATATATTAACACTTTATGAATTATTCTGAGTAATATCCTTTGTTGTTTTCATCACTACATTTCTGTAGTTGTCTGCTTGATTTCTTATCATTATTTTCTGAATTATTTAAATAAATCTCTTAATTTTCATTGTTATGTTTACTATACTTGCTGGTTTTAATTTTTCTGACTTTCTAGACTAATATCTTGATCTTTGTTATATTTATTTTTCAAGTAATATTTTATCGAACACCCTCTAAATGTTTCTTGCATTCAATATTCTTTGAATTTCGTCCAGTTATTTTCTCACTGACATAACATGGCTTCCCTTTGTCTTTTCTACCAATATTTTCATGGCAATTGTTCTGATGAGCTTTCCTCCTTGGTGCCTTGACTGCATTAATATAAGCATATTAATTGATTGGCAAATAGGTCTTGCTGTTTTATTGTTGAACTAGCTAGATCCAACTGTCTATCCTATTCTAATAGTTCCTTTTCTTACACTTCTTGCCTGTGAAACTCCCTTCTGATTTTTTTACCTCTCTGCTACCTACAATCTTCAGAAATTTAAATGCAATAGCAATTGCCATCTTCTGTCTTATTTAACCCTGTTCCTTTATTGCTTTTTCTCTTCACTTTTCCTCACTTCTTGTAACTCCTTGCATCTTAGGGGTATTATTGCCTTGCTTTCAGTGAAATGATTAAAAAATCTGCTAAATTACAGTTCAAGGCAGTTTATATTGAAACCAAAAGAAAGAACTTTCATGTCAGATTCACAAACTAATGGCAACAGATTCAAAATATAACTGAATCATGGGACAGAACACCAGATTAAAGAGGAGAACAATCTGTTTCTTTTTTTTTTTTTTTTTAAATTCATAATACTGTTTTTTATAACAAATTCTAATAGAATTACTTTTTTAATGCAATATTTATTTGGTAACTAGTTTTTTCTTTGTTGAGTAAAGAGTTACTATCCTTGACTGGATAGACAGGAAGTGACATACAGGAAATGAATTTGTAGAAAGATGCTATTTATTCAAACCAAAGTAGATATTTTCTTTTATTTACTATGATTTGAATGTTTAATAAAGATTATATTACAAATTATTTAGCAATTGGTTAGTATAGTGCACCTCTGCTAAGCCTTATGAATAAAGCAAGTGGAAAAAATAATTATTATATTTATTCAATGCTGTTTAAACCTATTTAAACTGAATGCTTTCAATTTAAAACCATTTCATTTCTCTGGCAACTCATTTGGCCTCAATGTGCCTATTTTTTAAACATTTATTTGATTGAAATGTTTCGCTGTTATTTCTGTGGCCTTTGCCAAGTTATTCAACTTGTTCTTGAAAACAAGTGAGAAATATAATTTTATATTTAAAGAAATGATTTGTGGTACAAAATTTTATGACCGCCATGAAAAGACAAAAATTATCTTTATTACCACTCATGATGATAATAGATAAAAAGTAAAATTGAAAAATAGGCTAGGCTAACTTGCTCAACAGATCTAAATCGAGGTTAATAATTTATAATAGAATTATCACTAAAAAGAGATGGACAATATGTATTGCAAGGGGAGGAAAAATATTGCTTAGATGAAAATTAGTTGGAGGCTCAGTACGAAGTTCTTCTGTTTACACAGGGCTTTATATTTCCTAGTTTGTATGATTTTTACTATAATGTAAAATGTGTATCCATCATGGCTTAGACTAATCTGAATAAAATCCCACTTGTTTGTTTTAGAACAGAGATAATTATAAATAAACAAATTAGATGTCTGGCAAAGTTTAGAGAAAACAACACAAAGACTAGTGATAGCCATTATTCTCAATAAAGATGCTTCAGATTTTCAGACAAAATTCACAATGAAAAAGGAATGGGTAGTATTCTAGAAGTTTTAGACTGTATCAAAGGTTTTTGAGAATATTAAGGAATTTGAAAATTCTAAAAGACCTAGTGGATAAAGGTACCAAAGATCATACCATAGTAATGTCGGATTCAGACCTCAGCAGAAAATATATAGAAATCCTTTCAACCAATTTGGAAATCCATCAAGATGTATAAAGTATGGTGGCATCAAACATTGGCTCAATAAACACCTAGACGGATAATTAAGAGGATACATTCCAACAGAAACATGAATAATGTACCTACTACCATATAACTCTGTCCCAATCTAATTATAGCAAATCATACCATGCCAACTCATTGGGCATAGAGTCAAGACATTGTAGTACTTTGGATTGTGGTGTTAGTAGAATTGTATGTGGGGAAATATAGTTTAAATGTTACTATGATTCTTTGGATGATAAACAGAAAGTAAGTATACTGACAAAATAAAAATGTCTTCAAGTTTTAAGATTGCAAATGTATTTCTTCTTTATGACAAGCCTTTATGACTAGTTCAGCTGTAATTGTGACTAGAGTTATGATTAACAGTGATGTACTGTTGTTATCAAAATCTATGAAGAAAGCAGGAATGAGGTTGAAGCTTTAGAAAGACACAGCTTGGACATCTGGACAAAAGATCAAATCATGTTATAGAAGAAAACCAGACTAACACTTAAAAAAAAAAAAGAAAACCTTAACCAGGGTGTGTTTTGTACAAGTAAAATTTGTTTTAAATAATTAGCAGTTTGGAAAAGGCAGTCTTTCAACATAGATGGCATCACTGCCAAATTTTGCATGTCAATCATTGTGTTAATCTGCATGCAAATGGTGAGGGGCTTGTTCATTAATGAATCATAGCCGGATTTGTGGCTATGGCTAGAGGTATATAAATCAGACATTTCTTAGTGTTGTCAGATGGGTTGGCTGGTGCTGATGTTTGGGACAGCATTGTTTGCTATATGATGGATTCATGACTAGACAGATTTGTAATTGCTTTGTTCTATTTATGTATGACAATCTGGTCATTATACTTTTTCATTGAGCAAATCATGCAATATACACTTGAGGAGCCAGAGAAATTCTTTGATTAACATTAAAGCAACTCTTTCTTGCAACAAAACTGAGTGCCAGACAATAGGTTATTCAGTTTCTGGAAAAGAGCGTGTTATCTAATGTGATCAACAATTTGAACAATGACTTGCGACATTGTGCTAGCACATCTATCAACAGTTTCGTCTATCCAATTTCACTGACAAGGCTTGGGTCAACCCGTGGTACGTTTTCAGGCATTTTCTAATTTATCAGTCCGATAACATTAGGAAGTGTCCTTCTTGACAAATCGACCATGGTGAGATTCGAACCCGGGTCTCATGGTCAGAATGCGAACGTTCTAACCATGCGGCCAAAAAAAATAAAAATCCTATATATATGTATAATTATTTATATATTATGTGCGTGGTACTTATTAGAAAGCACTCAATATCAGAGATAGAGCTAACATGTATGGTTGGATAGATGTGAGTTTGTGACCCTGGGTTTCACGCTTTAGCGATCGTCAGACAAACTGATTAATTTTTTTAAAAATTTGGGTTTATGTAGATTGCGTGTATTGATGTTATTATGGAAGTGGTGAGTGAAACTTCGTCACTTATGTCATCGTACTAACGCAAACATCGATGTATGCAGACACATATACATACTTGGTCGTCCGTCGGGACTCATACATATATAAACATATGTGGGCAGTTTCGAATATGACATATGTATGTATACGGGTGGTGTTGTGTCTATACATACACATTTGTATGTTGAAATTTAAAGATTGGAAGTGTGGCGGAAATGTCTCGTGAATGTATACATGTCATATATATATATATATATATATATATATATATATTTTCTTTTTCAAACAATAAAATCCCATCAGAAGGTATGTTGGATAAACAATCATTACTAAACCTACCACATGTTATTTTGGGACCATTTAGAAAATAATTTAATATTGGCTCACAAAAATCTTTTTCTTGAATTTGAAGGAATGACGAAAAGAGTTATTTATATTTTCATCCTCTGAGCACATGATTAAATGTAAATTTTAGAAATGCCTGTTAAGCACTAATACATAAAACAAAGAAAAAAAAAGGAAACAGATATTGTGCTTAAAAAAGGTGTTTTGCCTATTATGTTCAATTAAAGAAAATCAAAAGAATACTGAGCTGTTATGCGACATCTGTCCTTCTTTATGGCAGTGAATGTTGGATGATTTCCTCAAAGATGAAGAGACTAGAGGCAACAGAGATGTGGTTCTACAGAAGGATGCTAAGGATGTCATGGACCGAGTGTGTGAGCAACGATGAGGTCTTAGAGAGGTTGCAAACAAGGAGAAGGCTTATACTTAATATCAGGAAGAGGCAGCTGAAATTTCTGGGACACATAATGAGAAAGTAGGGCAGGAGAATCTGATACTCATGGGTCGAATAGAGGGAAAGAGACGCAAGAGCAAAATGCGTGACATATCTAGCGGAGTTAAGCAAGTGGATGACAGAACGTGGTCTGGGGGAGGAAGCGGAAGGAAGGAACTTGCTGAGAGCTGCAAGGAATAGAAGGAGGTGGAGGGCTATGATCGCCCATGTCCTGAAAGGACATGGCACATAAAAAGAAAGAATGGTTTAAGGAAAGAAATTATGAAGACACTGCATGTTTGCAAAAGTTAAGAAAAGATATTAAAATGCATTCTTTTTTTTTTTTTTTTTAAGATGTCACAATTTCATTTTAACCTCTGACATAGGAACTAATTCTGAGAATTATTAAACAAATGATTTAAAAAGAAAACGGAAATTGACTACATTTTGAAAATTACCTAATCACATTTCAATTTTTAGGGATCCATGTTCTAGAGTTAAGCTTAAACATCCAGTTCATTTTTTATTTTACTTTTTTTTTTTTATAAAATGTATCCAATTTCATTTTTTAAAAGAAAATGTAAATAAATTTTCAATTTAATCGCCAAAATCCAGAATATCAGAAAAATATTTCCATCTATAAAAGAAATGAATGAATAAAAAAATTTTTTAAAATTAGACAATTTTTAAAAAATGTTATTTTATTTTATTTTTTTTTTTTACAAACAAATGTGAATACGAAAATTTAAAATTATCCAGTTTATTTTTTAGTTTATGAAATTTATTTGTTTAATGTTTTGTTTTTTAAGAAAATGCATAAAATCAATCACTGTGGTGAAAGTGATTTGTTGAGTGTAAATAAGTTTGGACAAAATACAATGAATAAAGTACTTTATCACCAAACATTCACAAAAAAAATGAGCATACGCAATGAAAAATGACCCAAACAGTTTGGGGCATCTTTCATTGTGTATGCTCATTTGGGCCAAACTTAATAAAAACAAAGTTTTATCATCAAAATCTTTGTTATTGAGAGGAAAGACCAGAGGCTTTATGTAAAAGTTATTTTTCAATCCTTTTTTTGAACCTTGAACTTTTTGGTTAAAAATTTTGTTTTTCTGGTGTCATCAAGTAACGACCATATAGTCTGGGAAATTTCAGTCTTTTTGTGGTGAAAAACGCATTGATTTGGAAATTCTTGCAAAAATCAGCTAATTGTTGGATTTTAATGAAACTTTCAGGACTTCTTCATAAATGAATGAAATTATTTTTGAAATATTTCTTTTTTAGAAAATTAAAAAAAAAAAATTCTTTTTAACATTTGTTCAAAACACACACAGACTTATATAATTTTATGAAATTTAGAGAAATTTTTTTTTTTTTTTTTTTTTTTAGAACTTAATGCTTATAAGATTAAAATCCTAGACAAATTTAAATCCAGAAATTGTTTTAGTCAACATGACCCTTCAGTTACAGAAAAAAAATCTACCCTGAATTGTAAAATAAAAAATGCAATAAAACTAAGACATTTTAATTAGAAATGCTTTTTAATTGCTTTTAAGATAGGGTCATTTGCTTTTTAGGCCCCTGCACTAAATATGTAATAAAAATTTGTCTATGAAATGCTTTTTGCTTTATTGCTTCAAATTCGTGAGTTCTATGATAAATTACCTGAAGCCGAGTTCTTTGTGTGCTTCACATGTAGGTGGCCATTTGCAATCAGATAAGGGCATGTAATACCATCAATTGATAAATATTCAGGAGTTCAGACTGTACTTAAGGATTTGCTTGAAGTAACATGCAATCTACTACCAACAGTAGACATGATAAGATTGTGATTGTGTTAAGCTGTGATCTATTGTGTTAATGTGAGTTCTTTTTCTTTCCTCAGTCAGGACTCAATTTTGAAGTCTTTGTGTTTACATAACAGAATTAACTTGATTTATTGATTATAAAATAGTCTTCCTCCAGAGACTAATTGATAGAAACATTTATCCCCATCAAACATAGGAATGTAAAACCAGTAAAATTTGGGAACTCAAAAAGACTGTATATGGATTAGAAGATTCCTCTTGAGTTTGTTTTCTCTGACTCGAAGAAGAGATGATCAAATTCTGTGTAAGTCTAATTATATATGATCATGGTGTTTCCTTTTGGGATGCTGAATATGGTCTTGAGGGCATTCTGGTATATTTTGATGATAATCAGTTGTGGGAGAGGAAAACACAAACCTTTGAAGAAAACCTGAGGCATATATTGGCTATAAGTAGTGAACAATCATCTGCTTTTATGTACATAGGCAGTGAACTGAATCAGATCAGCAGATGCACTGACAAAGAATGAATCATTGAGTGCAGCTTGGTTTTAAAATACTTGAAGAAGTATATATATATATATATATATATATATATATATATATATATATATATCGGTGTAGGAGAACGAATGGTAAGATTACAGTGTTCAATACACAAAGTAGAGCCATAAATATTTATTTATCTTATGCAATGTTACATTAGAACATGCACATATCCACTACAAAATTGTATATTTTTGTTTCAATGTCAAAAAAAGGGAAAAACTTTTTTTAGACGTCTCATCTAAGTTGCCGTGGGTGGACGAAAAAGAAGGGAAAAAGAAGAAAGAAAGAGGCTATGGGAAGAGGATGAGGTGATAAGCGCTACTTAATGCATTAGATTCCCTTCTGTCGCCTCTCTCTGTCTGTTCTACAAATACTTTCATGGCAATTGCTCCGAGGAGCTGCATTCACTGGTTCCCAGACTTCGAGTTCAAGTGCCCTACGAGGCTGGCATCCCGCTCTCACCCCTTCACTGTCGAAACTCCTAAATGTAGCCATCTCTTCTACTCTAATAGCTTCATGTCTTGCACCTCTCACCTGTGGAATCCCTTCCCTATTCCAGTTTCCCTGAGAGCTATAATCTCCAGCTATTCAAGTGTAATGTCAATCGACATCTCCAGTTGCCTTGATCTATCCACTATCCTTCTTCTCATACCCTCTTCTATCACTCCTATCTGATCTTGCTCTATATTTTCTGTAACCCCTTGCGTCCTAGTGGCTTCCCGCCTTGCTTGGGGTGAAATGCTTAAAAAAAAAAAAAATATCTCTACATTTAAATTCTAGAAGACATTTTATGAAAATTTCCAAAGAACAGAAGTGGGGGATATTTGATTCGATAACTGTATTTCTGAATAAAAAATTTTTTTAGTAACACCGTAATTCCCCACCTGATGAGACGTCTAAAAAAAGTTTTTCCCTTTTTTTGATGTTGAAACAAAAATATACAATTTTGTAGTGGATATGTGCATGTTCTAATGTAATACTGCATTATATATATATATATAGTGTGTGTCCATAAAGTTAGTGTGCAATTTAAAATACTTAAGTATTTGAAATTTCACACAGACTTTATGGACACCTGTATGTATGTATGTATGTGTGTGTGTGTGTATATATATATATATATATATATATATATATATATATTCATGACAGATTTATTGGAAAAGATTTTTTTTTTACTTTCTTATTTAAAAAAATCTGGTATTAATTTACTTTTCTATTGAGACCCTTAATATCAGTGGCACCTGATGACTTTAAAACTGGGGCATGCAATCCATGATGACCGTTAATGGTTATGAAAGAAATTGGAAGAAATCAAAAAAAAAAAAACATCTTTATTCATTCTTTCATTTTTTTTTTTTTTTTTTTTAATTTCTTTGGCAAATTCATTGATCACTTTGTTATAGAAAGTATCAACCAGACAAACTACTTTCATTTTCAAAAGATCTTTATTCATGGAAATGAAACCAAATTACTCTATTTTCACTTTCAGAACAACTTGGATAATTATTCACTTGCTTCAATGAAGAAAATGAACACTTACAAATGTAGCAAGCACTGTTGGAATCAGATGTAGTAATTTGGTGTAGTGGAAATCAAATGCAGATTAAGCTGCCTACAACTACTGCTGTTGGTACCTGCCACTGTTGGTCAAAGAGATAATGTCTAGTGTGCTCTCTATAAAAAAAAAAAAAAAAAAAAGCAAATGGTTGCCCTGCTAGAACAGAGCCAGTGCGAACCCTGGGGCATCTGAGCACAAAGAAATAAAGTATCTAAGCTCACTCATGAAATAGTCAGGACAGTGAGCTGAGTGGTGTTAGTTATGCAAAGGATTTGTTTTGCTCACCAACTGCTAATGTTTTGGGGTCAGTAAAAGCAGGCACATTTTCTGAGAAGTAGTAAACCATGTTGAGTGGTTGTCATGTGATAACAATGGTTTCTGTCTGAGTTAAAGTAGGAGTGTTACCTGAAATCTGTTTGTCTTTGCTTGTGTTTTTGGTGTCTTGGCTACATTTATCCCTTATGTGTGGAAGTCCTGTTTGTGTCCTGCTTGTTTTGATCTCGTATTCAGCTCCTTTTGTGTTTGTTTCTGATGCTGCTAATTTTTCCGTCCCTCCT
Organism: Acanthosepion pharaonis; assembly: GCA_903632075.3. Lineage (NCBI taxonomy): Eukaryota > Metazoa > Mollusca > Cephalopoda > Sepiida > Sepiidae > Acanthosepion > Acanthosepion pharaonis. Next base: position 1,232,775 of record CAHIKZ030005544.1, read on the forward strand.
GAGCTGTGAGATGCCTGTTCGTTGCAGACAACCAGCCAATACATAGAAAATACATCATTTGATTACATCTGCCAGAACTTTGTTCAGTTTAAGTTTTCATATTATGTCTGTGATTTATTGGATGTTTGATTTGCAAAATCTGTGGTATAAACTGATAACACTAAATAACAAAGACTTGTGTGCTCAGTTGCAAAAAAGGCACTGAATTGCATGCATATTTGCTAAGAGAAAAGAAAAAAAATGAGCAGAAGTGTGATGCCAATTTGGAAACCTGTTATACCCAGGTTTCTGTTAGCAGTTTTTCACTGCGGGACCCCACTCCCTATCACCCATCAGTAAAAATGCTAGCAGATAACAGAGAATCTACATTGGTTGCGTTCCCTTTGAGTGTTTGTTCCAGGTGGTAGTCATTTCCTTTTGGTGAAAGTGTCACCTGCCGAATTGTCCCAAGTGTTATTTGCATTAGCACCGCACTCACTTTAAGTGAAAGTGTCACCTATCAATTGTGTATATTTGCATTTTGCTCCCTACCTGCCATATTATCATATCCACCTACACACGACTATGAAATGAAGAAATAGAATATTTTCAAAAAAATTATCATGAATGCAAAGAGGATACTGAAAATGATCAATAATTTTTTATTATGCTAAAACTATTTTGGGAAACAGATCTATGGTAAGCAGTGTATATATAATTATATATAATATATATATATTATAATATTTTTAAAAAATATGATTCCTTCGCTACATAAGGGTTCTCATGTTTCAAAAACGAGAGACCTTGATTCAACTTAATTTTAATAATTATATTGATGGTTTTGGCTCTCGTTTTTGAAACATGAGAACTCTTATGTAGCAAAGGAATCATATTTTTAAAAAAATATTATAATATAAGCTCTATTTCTGTATGGAGCACTGTTTTTAAAATTAAAAACAAAAATAGTAAGGAACCCAGATTATTTACGTGACGTGTTCCTTCCTATTTTTCTGCATTTTCATACATATATATATATATATATATATATATATACATACACACATATATATATATATATATATATATATATATATATATATATATGAACCCTTTATGGCTGCTTAATATTAGAATAAGTTATTTTGATTGATTCTTAAATTTAATCAAACTTTTCTCTAAAATAAATGGAGAACTGAATTTATTGCTGAAACCTCTCCAAATCATTATTGCTATTAAAATATTGATCTATTGACAAAAGAGAAATAATGAGATTGTTAAAGTGAACAGAATTATTGCCCTTGATTGGATAGACAGGAAGTGATAAACAGGAAGTAGATTGATAGATGTTATTTATTCAAACCAAAGTGGAGACGGTTTCCTTTAATTATGATGATTTTAACCTTCGATACAGTGGATTGTATTACAAATTATTTAATGAAATTTTAAACATTCTGTATTGAAACTACAAATAAAAATTGTCTCACCCTAACACTGCTTTTGTTTAAATTTCAGGTATTGACACACGTCAGGACTTCATCTATGAATCATTTATTGGTTGCATGAAAGACTTGAAATTTGAAAATTCTGCTGGCAAATATGTTGCTGTTAAAATCAACACCCAACAAAATATGACACAGGGCTGTCAGAACATGTGCTACACGGAAAGCCCTTGTCAGTACAACAGTACTTGTATAAATCATTATTACTATGTTACTTGTGAATGCTTTGGCACAGATTATGAAGGACAGTTTTGTGAAAAAGAAGGTAATGTTATTTTATTTTACAATTGTTTATAAATTTCAGATAAAGAGAAAATTGTGACTAATCTTGAAACAAATAGGCTTAAATAGATTGACTGCTTGACACATTTTCTAAGAATTGGTTACTTCCTGGACAAGAAGACTAGACATATCTAGTGAATGTTTCTTTTTAATTTAAAAGAATTTTTAATACTCTTGATTGTAGCTTTTGTTTTAGTTTAATATTATTTCAGTTCAGATAATATATATGTGAGAAGATTAATTTAAGATATAAATGTCAATCTAATTAAGTTTATTACATCATTAATTAATGTGTTTCAGTTTTTGTTGACTTACTCAGCTCCTCAATGAACTGCCACTTATTAAATTATTAATCAGTGTTAGATTTCTTTTAACAGATGTGTTTGAAGTTTTCTTGTATTATGGCAGTAAAATTATTAATTCAAAATTCCTTTTTATAAAATTGCGAATCTTTTCCATTGAAAAAGATGATTTCCATAACAACATGGCTGCTGCTCATATAGAGATGACTTCCATGGTTACTTTTGCTTTCCTCTGTTGTTTGAGTTGTCAAAAGCCAAAAATAAATTTGCTTCATAAAAGATATATTGAACCTTCCTATTAGAGAATTATCCAATCATTTACTCATTGACCAATATACCTAATGATTTTGTATGCAATCTGGCTTTTGGCAAGTTAATCTTCCTCTACTAAGCAAACTTTTAGAAAATCCTTCCTGATATTATTAATAGAAAAAAAATCTTTTATTTAAAGCATGGAAATTATTTATGTTTACCTTTTGTAGAAACCAGATACTAAATTATTCCTTATTTTAAACAAATTTTATTTTAAATTTAAAAAAAAAAAATGAAAAAATTCATAGACAAAAATTATTTAGTCAGAACATTCCTCTCTATCAGAAGGAACAGTGTAGCAGAACCATTGCCTTACTCAGAACTGCATGCAATCACTGCAAAAGAGTTCCTGGAAAATGCAAAGAGCCGTTAAATGCAGGTAGTCTAAGCTAAAGTAGAAAACAAAATCCCACAAATTCTTGAAAATTGCAAACACAATATTCAACAGAGGCAAACCTGTCAGTGCTCTCCATTATAAATGTCCCTGAAGTTATCTTATCCTTGTCAGATAAAGCTGAGTTCTTAGCTATGAACTTTGCCTCTAACTCTGGGTTAAATGGCAAAGATCATTCCTTACCTTAAACTTCTCTCACCTCACAGACCACAAGCTCTGTGAAATCTCTATACCAGCTCAGGTTTCCAAACTTATCAAATTCTTTGAATTTACATATGCTACTGGTTTGGATAAAATACCTATAGTTGTTCTCTAGAACTTTGGTCCGGAGCTATCTCCAGTCTTGGTGAAGCTGAACCACTGCCTTAAGAAGAAATGTTTCCCAAACCCATGGAAGATGTTTAGTATATTGTCTGTGTACAAGAGCACAGGTGAGCACTCGTCCACATCATAATAACCTACATCAACCCCTTTTAGTTTCATTAGCAAACACTATCGTTAACAAGAAAGTTGATACTATTTACATTATTTGGACTATTTTTATAGGACTATATTTATTACGACGTTTCGGTCACTGGGGTAGACTGTTCTAGTTCCACGTGCCATGTTTAATGGATGTCAGTTGTCAGTTATCTCCTGTTAATTCCCCTCTCCAAGTTCTCCACTGCCTTAACCGGGTATTGAACTCACACTCTTTGGCTCCTGTCACTGGATCTAACTAACGCCTTTATCCACTGTGCCATGTGAGCTGTTAGAGAAACAAAAAGCATTTAATTAAAAGAAATTGATTTTGCACTTTGAATTGTCTGAGTTTGAACTCATTTAACATGGTCTAACTAGTTTAAAATATTGGTAAAACAGTGAGCACCCCCCCCATTCTTACCACTAGAAAAAATAACAGTTGGACTTTACCAGATGACCATGCTTGGAAGAATTTTGGTCAAAATTCATTAATGGAATTTTATTTTTTTAATACTACTCCTCTATGCTGCCTTGATTGTCTATGAGGTCAAAATATACAACATGTGACCCAAAGAATGAATTTCCCCTACCCCTCAGATCTTATTATTATAAACATATGCAAATTGACTTGTAGTTTGATACCTAAAAGAAATACAGGAAAGAAAACAGTAATAGTAAGCAGTCATCAGTGTTTTATAGTCATTACCTCTTACTAAAATTCACCATAAATACCACCTCATACCAACATTAAACAAAAGATATCAGCATCAATAAAAATTCCACATTGTTCAGGCTTGTTGCTTTTATCTCATTGTTTTATAAAAATCTTATTTATTTGTTATTAACACAATAGTGAAATACAAAATGGTGTCAGAAGCACAGAACTAATAATTCCCACAATCCAGGAATAGCAAAAGAAAAGAGATGGAATTTCTACCTCATCCAAAAGAATTGAGCTTCACTGTGGAAAACTTAGCACAAATATGGATAAAATGGCACAATCAATTCAAATATGGATCAAAATGGCGCAATCAATTCAAATATGGATAAAATGGCACAATCGATTCAAACTATACTTACAAGCTACAGAATTGGATATAAAGTCTGGAAAAATAATAACCTCAATTCTATTAACATGTATAGGATCAAGCAAGAGGCAGAGACATATATTCAATGTTTGTATTTAAGAATGAAGAACAGAAGAATGATCTACAGGTGGTGATAGAAAAAATTAATATGTTTCTGCCAACCGAGGAAGAATCTAACGTTCCTCACGTTTTTCATGTTCAAACAAAAAGAACAACAGAAATTTGATGATTATGTAAGAGAATTATGCCACAAAGTGAATCCATGTGAATTTGGGCAAACCTCAGACAGATTAATAAAAGACATGTTAGTATGCAGCATTATAGACAATGCATTACACAGAAAACTGGAATTAAATTTAGAAAAAGCAATACGAAGGGGTCAATAGGTGAAAAAACCAGAAGACAGTCAAAAATAACAAATACTTCATGAGAAATAGAAAGTATCTCCATGATATATGACTGGAAAAAAATGGTTCAAAAACCAAAATTAAAATGAGATTAAAAAAAAAAATGGCTACTACAAGTCAAGAAAACGAAAAGCCTGCAAAAAAGTACAACTGGATAAACTCCTGTGAATACTGCTCAGGTTCACACAACAAAAATAACTGTTCAACATTTTACAAAAACTGTAAGAATTTCAGAAAAAAAGGACACTTTGCTAAAATGTGCAAATCAAAGAAAAAGAATTTATATAGAATAAAAACATCCAACAGCAGAGAAACATCAAACCACAAGCAGTATGACATGGATGCCATTCAAAAGAACAATATAAATTCAGTAGAACAAAACTGAGGGACAATCAATCTTGGAGTGAATGAAGCATTGGTAATATTTATAATAGATACAGGTGCAGAAGTGAATGAATTTCCTATGAGAATATATAAAAATCTTACCCCAAAATCAAAATTACATAGAACATCAGTAAAACTGAATACTTATAATAATATGAACATTCTGGTCATAGGAAGTTGCACAGCAACTTTATACAGCTAAAATTCAGAATTAATAATGCATTTCATAATAGCAAAAAACAATTCAAATACAGTCCTCAATGTAAAACCATCTGAAAAGCTAAAGTTAATAAAAAGAATTTCAAAAATGAATAAAAAATACACACTAAGTTTATTAGAGGAATATGAAAACTGTTTTGGAGAGATAGGAAAATTACTGTTTACACACCATATAAATGTCTAGGACATTGCTTTTGCTTTTACAATATGTTGTGAATAAGGCCTACCCTAAAAATGAATATAAGCACTTGCATAGACCTTATAAAATATTACCTTATTAAATATATTACTTTATTCATACTAAAGAAATAAATATAACCACTTTGGTTACATTTCTTTTTAGTGTAGGCCTTTATTTTTTATTTTTTTTTTTTTAATCATTTCACCCTGCATAAGGCAGGAATGCCACTGGTACACAGGGGGTTACAGAGAGTGAAAAGAGTGGGTATAGGGATGTCCAAGAAATGGATAAAAGCTGAATGGAGTTCAAAAAGATAGAAGATGGCAATTGACATTGTATTTAAATTTTTGAAGATTGTAGTTATCAGAGAAGCAAAGAAATGGAACTAGAACAATCTACCCCAGTGAACCAAATAAAGTGTTTGGTTCAAAATTCCAATCACCTGAAGAAGGCCAGAGTGTACAATGGCTGAAATGTTATGAATATGGCAATGAAGATGAGGATAACAGTCCAAATAATGTAAATAATGTGAGTAAATGGTAGTGTTATCAGTATAAATGCCTACTTAGGAACTGGTGACATCAGAAAGATTATTAATAAAGATCAGAAACAATGTAGGACCCAGGATAGAGCCTTGGGGAACACCCACATTTGTGTGAAAGGATCTGTAAGTGAGCCTGTTCAAAATGACCTTCATTTCACGATTTGATAGAAATGATTGGATTAAATCAAACAATTGTCCAGTAATACCATCGTTCTAGAGCTAACATAGAAGACCAGCAAGCCAACCTCTATCAAATACCTTTGAGATATCAATAGCATGATATAAATATTCAGTTATGGCCATTCGCACATCAGCAGTAGATTGGACAAAATGAAAGCCATATTGTTTGTCTGAGAATAGGTCGTGAGAGGTAAGATGCTTAACTACTTCAGCATTGATTAAAGCCTCAAATACTTTGCCAAAAAGTGGTAGGAAACTAATAAGGTGATAGTTAGAAGGGTCAGAAGCCTCTCCAGAGTTCTTAAAAACAGGAACAACAGAGGACTTCCAAGAACCTGGAAAGCAGTAGCTGTAAAATTTGGAGAAAAATGGAGCCATCTCAGGAGCACCTTTTTTTTAGGATGATGCTTGGGATCCTGTCATCTTCATTTGCCTTATGGGAGTTATTAGAAATAATGTCCACAACCCATGATGGGGTTATGTGCATATCACTCAATAGAATCTCTGTCCTATTGAGAAAATCAAGTGTGAGTACTCCAAATGAGTTAAGTGTTGAGTTGGAAGAGAATTTCTGAGCAAAGCATTCAACCTTATATGCTGTAGATGCCAGGACTTGGAATTGATTGAATAGAGGAGGGTTTGAGGTTTTTTTGTTGTTCAGCACACTCTTGTAGAGCTGCCAATAATCTCTAGAACTGAATTTGCAAAATACTATATATTGGTTCATTCTATCAGCAAACAGTAATTTTACTTCTTTGAGGACATGCTTGCGCTCATTATGAGCAGTGACAAAAGAGGCATCTGTTACAATCAGATATATCACTCTGGTACAGCCAGAAGAAGTGATTCCTGTGGGCTATAGCGGACCAAGCATGCAGGTGAGAACCAAAAAGATGAGTGTGATTTAACTTGGTATTTTCTTGCTGGAATGAAAACACTGATGCTGGCTTTCACACAGGAGGAGACCTCAAATGCACATTTTTGAACAGGAAGATTAAAAACTTCATTCCAAAGGATATCACAAAGGAAATCCTGGAATGACTCCTAATCTGCATGGTGATAACAGAAAGATATTCTGTTGACAGGAGGTTCTTGTTTGCTGGGAGAGCAGAAAGAGATGCTTACAGACACTACCATATGATCAGAGTTGCTAAGAGGGCAGAACTGTATGGTACAACACAAGTCTGGAATAGATGTAAAAAAGATCTAGAATCCATCAAAATTATTGTGGGAACGTGGGGAAGTCCACCACTTGTGTGAGAGATTGAGTGATTGAGATGTTTAGGGTGTAGATGCCAGTGAGATCATTGATGGAGTGCTTAAGCTACCTCATTAAATATTATTACCTTTATTAAATATATTACCTTATTCTTATTGAAAAAAATAAATATAACCACATGGTTATATCACTTTTTAGTGTAGACATCATTGAATAATATTACCTTATTAAATATATTATCTTATTCTTACTGAAAAAAATAAATATAACCAAATGGTTATATCACTTTTTAGTGTAGACCTCATTGAATAATATTACCTTATTAAATATATTACCTTATTCTTACTGAAAAAATAAATATAACCACATGGTTATATCACTTTTTTAGTGTAGGCCTCATTGAATAATATTACCTTATTTAATATATTACCTTATTCTTACTGAAAATGAATATAACTACTTGTGGTAGTTATATATTTATTAATATATGTAGGTTAGAATATCTGTATACATATATATTTAAGTGTATTTTTAATGATCCTCTGAACAAAACCTTTATTATCTGGTATTAACTTTGTCCAACCTTTCTACTGCTATACTAACAATTATGTATCCAACTTGCAGATGTCATATGATCTTATTATAATGACGAGTAATAACGATTCTTTTGCTATCCTTTTTCTCTTTAATTATTACACTATATCATTACGCCATTGCTTCATTGTGACAACTTCCTGCTGATATAGAATCATTGATGTGGTTCTTTTTTCTTTCACCCACCTCTTTACTAAATCAAAATGTTTGTCTCGACTGTTTGAATGAAGATCAATCTGGTTTATCAAACAGACAATTAACCTTTCTTCATTAACTCAGATAATTATGATTTCATAAAAAAGACATAACATCATTAACAATAGTAGTTGGGTCTGAAGTAATACAAAAACAAACATGAGAGAGTAAGAACAATAATCTACTGTGAACATCTCTCTACATTTATCTACAAACATCTTTGTGTTTGATGATTTTAATGTTCATCATGTCAAATGACTTGATCATTGTAATGTAACTAATATTGTTCGTATTCAGAATTGCAATGTTTCCATTATTCAATCTCTCTTAGTTCCTTACTCTCGTTCTTGATTTTGGTGAAAGGATTAAAAAAAAAAATAATTGTACAAATGACTTTAGTTTAATCATGTGAATAAATGATATCCAGATTATACGCTAGATTGAAAATAGAAAACAAAAGATGCTTATTTTGAATCCGGACCAACCACTCCTCTCAATCAAGAAGACCAAATGAAGATTCTGGATTTGAATTTACAAACAAACCAGAAGATGAAGACAAAAGATAGCACCAAAAAAAAAAAAAAAATTTGCTGGCCTTAGCACTACTTTGGTCTAAACAATCCTAATCAAATCTTCATTCTTCTGAATTTATCAACCTTCCAATAGACTAAGCTTGACTTGAAAATCACCATTCCAAATTTTGCCTCGACCACTAATGCTGTTAAGAAATCCACAACAATCTTGACCATCAAACAATCAATATCTCTTGATTTTGTTACTTAATTCATTATCTGTTGATTGATTGAAACTTTTATCTGTTATTTTCTCAGGTGTGACCAAAGTGACTCTTCGTGGCTATGAATGGCTTACTTACAAATTATATGACGTAGACACAGATGGTGACCCATCTATTGAAATATCAAGAATTAGCATGGAATTCAAGGTAATAATCATAATAATACATTTAAATATCATGATAATATTTTCATTGTATAATATTTTTTTGGTTATATAACAATGCATTCAATATATTGTTACAATAGTCAAGAAGGTATCATTAATGGTTTCAGATGGAAGTCTGGATGAAGTTCAATGAATGATTATCTGAAAAAAAAAATGTTTATTATATATATATATATATATAATAGAGAAAGAGAGAGAGAGAACAATTTTGGAGGAAAGTTCTATGATATAGTGAAAAGTTTTTTCCTACCTTGTCTCTCTATATATATATATATATATATATATATATATATATATATGTGTGTGTGTGTGTGTATATATATATATATATGTGTGTGTGTATATGTGCATGTTTGTTTAAAACATATGACCAATTCTTTTCGTAGTTTCAAAGAAATCTTATTTGTTATTTTTCAGACTGATCGTAACACAGGGATTTTGCTGTATGCTGTAGGAGGTGCTCCTCATTATTCCCATATCATTGCTTTGCTACATAGTGGCTTCGTCAATGTGTCTATTGCCTTTGAAAATCAGGATTGGGATTTTAGCATCAGTATCGAATTGGACAGGAATCGGTGAGTCTGCAAATTGCGTGCACAAATTCTCTTGTAGCAAATTGGTACAAAATATACAATTACATGCATCATTGTCTTTTTTTGTTTTCATTTTTTGAAAACTTTCCTGATTTAAAAATTTTTTTTTTTTTTTTGCTAAATAATACCCCTAAATAAGAGAATGTTAAAAATTGCTGTGGTTTTTCGAAAATTTCTAACTTTTTTTTATTACAGCCAAGTAAAAAATAAAAATAAAATTCTTTTTTGATATTTATTCTTTATGTGATATGAGTTAGAAATGTGCCTGCACTCCTGAATGTCATTGTTTTCGTTTTATTGATGGAATTTGATCTTGTTCTTAACTTGCAGATTTGCTCAAAATGACTTTAAGTAAGCAATTGATCATTTACTTGAACTTCTGGAAGTTAACTCAATAAAAAAAAAAAAAAAATTTAGATTGAACACACATAACCATATTCCCCCCCCACCCCATAATGGTTGAAATAAAAGTATTTTCTTGGTCTTTTAATGCTGTATTAGAAAGTTCCTAGACTAGACATAAAATGTATGTCATTACTTCAGGAAATAATATACTATTAAATTTGATCATCAGTTTTGAAATAATCCCCTTGGGGAAAATACACTCTTTTTTTTTTTTTTTTTTTTGATTTATTGCCCAGAATACTTTCTTGAAATGTCACTCAATTGACCTTGATATTTTTATCCTAAAACTTTTCTTCAAACCTAAAGAATCTTAGCTAAAATGCTGATAAAGTATTCCAAGCGTCTCAGTAGCAGATTTGCAAGCTATACACTTTTGAAAATGGCAAGTTTCTTGAATTTGTCAGTCTTTGTAAAGATTTCAGAACTGTTCCAATATGACTTTGTGTAATAATAGAACACAAGTAGATAGCATAAACCCAATTGGCAGACTGACTCGGTAGGTTGGGTAACTATGAGCATTAATGACATATACAGTTCTGTTGATAATTTTAATGATAGCACAGTCTGAAAACTTTCTGATACCACTTCATATATACAAAGTTGAGATATCTGATAGGGTAATGGTTACCTAGATGACATGCATTTTAACTAACCTGACTCCATAATACTGTTAATGTAAACAGAGAGTTCTTATCTGCTCCAAACACAGTATTGTGTTCTTAGTAGGGAGGAAAACTAATAATATGCATCATGCTTTCTCTTCAAGTTGAGCATTTGTATGAATTATGAGATATTGAAAGATGAGTTTTGCTTTGTATACTAAATTAAGATAAAAATATCTTTAGGGCAAGATTACATTATATATGTTAAATATAAAACATGTTAATTATAAAAACAGATTGTATAAGATGAGGGATATATCTTTCAATCCAAATATTTAATTAATATTGGTTTATGCTAAATCATAGAAATAGCTTTTAAAATATTTTGACATCATCCTTCTGTTGTTTTTAATGTAATGTTTTCTAAATTTAAGGAATTCAGAATGCAGAAATACCTTCAAGTGAAACTCATATCCTATAATATAAAGGAAAAAAACCTTGTTAAAATATTTGATATGTGATATGTCCCAAAAAGGGATATATTTGATCGAAGTAGCTGAGTGGGTTTGGCTATTGTACCCAAGTAGTACACGGTAGCAGTAATCGACTGGTACTTGCCGTAGTCACAAGTAATAGGTGTAGACCAATAGGACACCCAATGGCGTAGTTCAATGGGCGTTGTCATAGACTTAAACTCTGTCGTACCTACACATCCGTCTGTATATATGATGGACACCAGCCAATCATATTCCAGTGAGGGAGAACTCAGGTGTATGTATATTCCATTATATCAATATGATAAAAGGACTTTATTTCAGAATCTCAAAACAAGAGTAATAGTAGTACTACTAGTAGTAGTATTACTACTATTACTATTACTACAATGGTAACAAGAAGAAAATTTAAGAATACAATATCAAAAAGAGAAGAAAACAGTGAAAGAAAGATCAAGAATGAGAAGCGCCACCTAATTGGTAGCCTAAATGTTTAAAGTGTCATCTCCTGACATATGGGATAGGAATTTTATCCAAACTGATTTCTTTATGCTAAGTTCCTATAAACTTAGGATATGCTGATTGTGTCATGGATAATGGCTTGTAATGAGAAATTGGAGGGCAGAGTTTAAATTCCAGTCAGGTTCATTGCATTCACATCTGCAAATATCCTTGTTAAAAGTATGAACCCATCACCTCTCCCCAGTTAAAGGTTAAACAGTAAGACTTGTATATGGAAAAAAATCATTGTTATTTTTTAAAAAATTGTTAATGCAAAATTTACTCAAAAAAAAAAAAGATTCTTATAATCTAAAATATGTTTGGCTTTAAATAAACCATAAAAGGTTGATAAGCCATAAATAAAAAAAATAATCAGTCAGTCCAACCCCTAAATTTAATCTCATGGTTGAAAAATTGATTGGTTAAAAAATGTGATGAAAAGCAACAAAAGTAGATAAAAGAAAATTTGACTAAACATTTATCATAATTTCCCAGAGAATCTAAAAAATCTTTTACGACTTGCATTCAAAACTGGAAAATAATTTATAAGCCAAACATTCCTTTGTCCATTCTGCAAGAAAAATGATGGCATCACTTTTTGTTGTTCTTTCCTTAGGAATGTCTTTCGTTGGAGATTTTTTTACCAAAAAATTCAAATTGCAAACTTCCATGATTCTATTTTGCTAGCATTTACTTATCTTGCTTTTGTGATCTGCACTTATAAGTTCAATTGTACATCTCCTCACTAGGGTACTAATAGTTTAAAACTTTTTTGGTAAATTTGCTTTTTAATCGCTGTGCTAAATATCTATTAACATTTTCCCACATCGCTATATTTTCATGTAAATAGAAAGAAAAGGAAAAGAAGAAAGGGATACAAGAGAAGTTGTTGATAACAATTCAGCCAATGATAAATATATATGTGTGTGTGTGTGTGTGTGTGTGTATATATATATATATATATATATATATGTGTGTGTGTATGTGTGTCTATATATATATATGTGTGTGTGTGTGTGTGTGTCTCTCTCTCTCTCTATATATATATATATATATATATATATATATATATATATATATATATATATATATATATATGTGTGTGTGTGGATATGTATATGCGATTTGTACTTATCATCCTATTTTGGTTAGATATTTTTATGTCATGTTTTTTTGCTACTACTTCACCAATTGCCGTGTATTTAAACAAGAAACTGTCAGAGGATTAGAAAGTGTTGCTCTGATATCAATATTCATTCAAACTCCCCACCCTCTCCACAAGAGACAAATGTAGACAGAAAATAGTTTAGTTTTTCTCTCTTGATTGAAATTTTAACTTAGATTTTAAAAATCAATTCTTTTGTCAATCCTATAACCTTGAGTGATGTAAAAGTAGGTTTTTATTTCCTTTCAAAAGATATTTTTATATTACATTTTACACAGCATGTACACATTCCACAGCTTAAGGGATTTTACAAGTAGGTTAACTGTAGTTATCAGACATGAAAAACAGAATCTGACATTATTTAGCCTAAAGATTTCATCCTTTATATCCACAATCACATAAATTCGCTTTTAATTCTGATGATACATTATTTTTAACGAAACGAAACAAAGACATACTGATTTACAGAGAAGAAATTTTGTATTGATTCATTTTTCCTAATTAATTCCTCATTGTGATTTTGTTTGTCTTCTCCACTGAACCAAAATGAATTTTACACTACTTACATTGTTCGGACTGTTTTCCTCATCTTCATTGTCATATTCATAATGTTTCTGACGTTTTATGCTCCGGCCTTCTTCAGGTGATATACCTTAGAATTTCAAACAAAATCTTTTAGTCCACAGGGTAGATTGTTCTAGTTCCACATGTCATGCCATTTCTGGATATCTCAGCTTCAGTTAATTCCCTTTTAGTAACTCAACTCTCCAAGTGGAGTCTCTCAACTGTGGCCCTATATTAAAGTCAAAACTCTTTTGAGCCATTTATCATTCTGTAATCTTTAAGTTTTCAAATTATTTCAACTTTTCAACTCTCACAAATTTAATATTATTTGCGGTACTTTTTATTAATTTCCAGTTATCTCACACTTTTAGTATTTTTTTTTTCCCCGTTTCATACATGCAGACAACAAATTTTCTTCTCAATCAATATCTGGAGAGTCTTTGGAGTATTCCATTAATTTACTGTCATTAAAATATTTTTGGTAAGGTGCACAATAATCAGCATGGCTGAATATCAAGGAACATTGGCATGCATCAATATACTTCTTTAGTTTAAAGCTTTTGGTTGAAACATCTTATCTCAGAATTTGAATAATATCAAAATAAATGCAAAGGATTATATTAAAGTTCAAATTTGAAGGGACTTATAATTTTACTACCTATAATACTAAGCCAAAACATTACTATGCCTTCCAACTATAGTCTTCTAAGTTATAGTAGTTGCTGATTTCCCTGAAAGACCAAACCTCTAGCTCAGCCATCAAATTCATCCAATGTAGCTCTACATTCATCACTACAAATTATGAAATCAGGTTTCATATACATTTTTGCCCAAATTACATGTTTCTCTTTATGATTTTTACTTAAAGATTGTAGTGTGTTTGCTTTCGTACCTTCAGCAAATGTTCTTAATATTTTTTTGTTGTTTTTTGTATTTCAACACCAATATCTTCAAATCTTTTCTTGTCAATCCAATTATAACCAAAAAGTTTGCAATAAAATAAAAGCTTTTAATATATATATATATATATATATATATATATATATATATATATATATGCAATTGTTATTTGTCTGTCTTGCTATTGGCATCTTACAATATGCAAAATTTATTTTATTTATTTCCACTTCCATTTTTCATTGGCCTTGTTCTAAATCTATCACATTTGTGCTTCTCATTTAAAAAATTTTCTATCTGTGAACATGTTCCTCTTTTTTCATTTTGTTTGTATCTACACAACTTCTCTATAACTCATGCCAACTTCCTGATGTTCAAGTCAATAATCAACTGTTAACATGTATCCCTCCATTTCTCTTTTATCAATTCAATAGATATCTTCAAATCTATGGTTTCATATGCAAATTATTCTTGATACACCTCACTGCAAATATAATTTACTCAATTCTTATTGCCATTGTCTTTCCTTATATAGATTGGAATTTTCATCTTTTCTGTTGACTTGTACTACATTTCATGATCAGTAGATTCTTTGCAACGTTCTTGCATGAATTTAAGAAAAAGAAAACTTGAATGTTTCTTTATTTTGATTGAAGACAATTTTGATTAAATTTCATGCAATTTAAAAAGGTAAGAAGTATCAAAATTAAAATTTAATTACAACAGAAAAGACAGATGTTCTGGACTATGAAAAAGAAAAAATTTAATGAAATTACTTCATCTCAAATATTTTAGAAAATATGTTAAAAATAAGAGAGAGGGATTTGTTGAAAATACTTTTAAAAAAAATCATGCTAATTATTTCAGTTTTTAATTAAAATTTAGGAAAACGTTTTAATTACATATGAAAAATAAAAAACATTTCTTCTTGTCACTTGAATATATATATATATATATATATATATATATATATATATATATATATGCACACACAGCCTGAAAAAATGTGTTCAAGTATGAAACACTGCCATCACTCAGTGTTGATATCAGTGGCCACTCACACACACACACACACACACACACACACATATATATATATATATATATATATATATATATATATATATATATATTTATTTATTTCCAAGAGGATAGAATACAGGTAGAGCTCAATGTCCAGGACAGAGTAAGAATATAATATAAAAGGCTCAAACACTAATATTCCATGGTTATAATTTATTACATTGGAATTATAACCATGGAATATTAGTGTTTGAGCTTTATATATATATATATATATATGTGTGTGTGTGTGTATATTTTTTGTGCAAATGTCTTGTAATAATAATTTAAAAGTTATTATTAATGTAGTGACAGTTTGGCACAAGGCCACACAATCTTCTCGGGACCTTAACTTATGATCCATCAGATTAGCTTGTTAACTATCACAGGTACTCACTAGAGCATATAGTTATTAAACTTAGTTTGCTTTATTGCAAGGCCACCATTATCTTTACCCAGTTAGGGTCAAATTCATTTCATTCTGAATTATCAGTGGAAACAATTTGCTCACTATCTACTGCAGATTACCAAGTAGTCTGGCACAAGGACATCAAAATGAAGCATCAGGATAGAATTAATAAATTATAGTCTGTAAAATTGATCTGCTAACCGATGCTCTATGGAAGATGCTTTTAGTATTTAGAGGATCATAATCAAAATTCCACATTAAAACTTCAGCCATTTAAGTGCCTACCTTATCCTGAAATAGTTTATTAATACATTAAAGGTTTTTTACATTCAGACTGATAGACGCATTATCTGTTAATTTCTTTAAAAGGATAGGAATCTACAAATCCTGGATGGAAAGTCATATAATAAGGATAATTTCTATCTCAAAAATTCTGAAATAAATTAATGTATTTTATATTATTTTAAAAAAATTTAGACATTTTACAAAAGTGATTTTAGCTCTTTAAATATTTTGAAACTTACTATCAAGAATAATTTTAAGTTAAATAAAAAATTAAAAACTAATAAAACTTTTTTTAGGATGTTGAGATGAATTATTCTTCATTGTGAAGTTTTTTCTTTTTTTTCTTTTTTCTCAATTTTTTTGACCAATTTATTTTCTGGCTTTCAGCTACAATTTTATCTTTTGCAATGTCTGCTGGAGTTTTTATCTATGATTTGAGAAAATTAAAAAAAAAAAAAGCAAAAAACAAAGATGAAAAAAGTTAAAAAAAATAAAAGTAAAAATAAACAATGATCACTACAAAAAGTTTCTTGCAATTTCTCTATTTTTTTTTTTGCATGTCACTTTATCAAAATATAATTGAGATTTTTTTCAAAATTATCCCTCAAAATCTTTTTATAATTAATGCATTTCTAAAGATTTTTTTAAATTCTGAAGTTGCTATTTTATTTATTTATTTTTTTCATTTATTTGACAGTTTTCTATTTCAGCTGTTATTACACAAGACTATTTTAAGGAATAAAGCAAATTTTCTGCTTAGATAGATATAGATAATTTCTTTTTTCTATCTACCTATATATATATATATATATATATATATATATATATATATAATAAAAAGGCTTAAACACTAATATTCCATGGTCATAATTTATTCCATTGGAATCGTAAATACGATCCAATTCATCAGACCTACAAATATATATATATATATATATATATATATATGTGAAAATATATAGAAAATAGGAAGGAACTGGTTAGGTAAATAATCCAAAGTCCCTTAGTATTTTAGTTATTATTTTAAAAAATAGTGCTCGATACAAAAGTAGAGCATAAATATAATTATTTATTTAAAAATATGATTCCAAATCGCTACATAAGAGGTCTCATGTTTCAAAACTAGAGCTGAAAACTTCAATATAATCCTTTAAATTAAATTGAGTTGAAAGTAAATGGGCTCCGTTCCATCCTCAAGTTTAAATTTTTTGTTGGAATCTTATGTAGCGATTTGGAATCATATTTTAAATAATTATATATATATATATATATATATATATATATATATATATATATATATATATATATATATATATATATATAATAAACTTGAATCTCTATCATATATTAACCTTATTTACTTGCATTTCGTTTGCTGGAGTCATTTTAATATTTACTTTAACAATAATTTATAAATTTTTATTTGTGTTTTCTCCATTGCTTGCATCCAGTGATCCTTCCTTATCTACTATTTCACATTCTGTTAAAACCCCCAAGATAAACCATTCTGTACTTTTACGTAAGAATGCTCTTGAAGTACAATGATAGCGATACTCGCAATTTGGTTCTGACAGAGAGAAGCCATAAAGTGTTCCTCTTAAGTAAAAAGATAGTGGTTATGATTTATGCAAAGAATGAATCTTCTGGCTTTCATCTAACCTTTAATTACAATATCTCGTTATAATACTTCTATTTAGTTATCAATTATTGTTAATCACTTACTGGGCCAATTTTATAAATTAAACTTTATCATAACTAATATATATATATATATATATATATATATATATATATATATATATATATATATATATATATAAATGACAATAGGAAAACTGTAGTTATTGCTGACACGTTTCGTCCAATGTGGACTTTCTCAAAGCAAAAAACGAAATGAATTTAATTAAAGTAACTAACTAATAATAAAAAAAAAAAAACCAGAATGGAGGAATGTAGAGAACACTATTTTCATATTGTTAACTGAAAATCCCAAACAAACGTACACAACAATATTGTAAAATCAAAAGAAAATGGTTGAATCTGTCAACACAGCTATAATGACAATATTCCCCACAAGTGACAATAACTGATGTTATTTTCAGTTAACAATATGAAAATAGCATTCTCTACATTCCTCCAGTTGCCAAGAACATTCTGTTTTTTGTTATTATTAGTTACTTTCTTTAATATTCCCCACAAGTGACAATAACTGATGTTATTTTCAGTTAACAATATGAAAATAGCATTCTCTACATTCCTCCAGTTGCCAAGAACATTCTGTTTTTTGTTATTATTAGTTACTTTCTTTAATTAAATTCATTTCGTTTTTTGCTTTGAGAAAGTCCACATTGGATGAAATGCATCAGCAATAACTACTGTTTTCCTATTGTCATTTATATTTATAAATATTGTCTTTTCTACAGGTTAACTCTGACAAATTTTCATATATATATATATATATATATATATATAATGGACTCTCCCATCAGTTTCAACGTATGAGGATCTGACAACTTAATTGATTCAGTTATAAAATAATGTGTGATAATCTTAAGTGGCACTTAAGACCCACTAGTGATTTACAAAGGAGGTTGCATATGGAGCAAGAGCATATGTAAGATTCAGGACTATCAATGGTTTTGGGGAATTAATTGGAATTATTTTTGGAGTCTATTTCTTGTGGTTAAGGAAAGTCAAACTGTATCTTTTATAAATTCCTAAGCAGTTAAAAATTAAACAATAATGCAAAATCATCATTATATAAATCATTGCAAAATCCATCAAATTATGATATATTTTATTCTCTAAATCATAGACTAAGAAGAGGCTATAGAAGGAAAGTTTTTACACTTAAAAATTAAGCTACTATACAAATCAGATATTATTTAGTACATCTCAATTGGAAGAGGACACTCAAGAACAGTCATGTTTGTTAAAAATATCTAAATCTATAATTATTGTTAGACAAAAATCAAAACTTGACATATTAACAGTTTTTTGGTAATATACTGTCTCCATTTGCTGGAATTGGTTCACTGACCATTACTGCTGTATAGTAAGTTTGATTTTCACTGAGTGTCTCATACTTGTGGCTTTGTACCAAAACTATTAAGTACTTTAAAAACTTTGTACCAAAACTTTTAAGCTATGCTTAATATATTATACTGCGTCATAGAACTTGGTCATTGAAAGTCATCACAGTGTATTCAAAAGGACATTTTGCATATAAATAAATGAAAAGAAAGCACATAATCTATTTCAATGACATATAAGGATTATGTGATTTTTGAGCATGAAAATGTCTATGAAATGACCAGCTAGATACAGAAAAGGGGTGAGAGATGAGGTATTTCCATACACTTTGACATGGTCAGATAAAATGGAATCTTTGATTGAAGAAGAAACTTCAAAACTTATTTCACCTTCCATTCTTTCTATTCTAGATTTAAATAAAGTAAGATGTGTCAACCACCACAATAATAAAAAAAAAAGTTTTAAATCAATATGCTTAAGATCACTAGCCATTCTGTAAATGTCCCTTACCTCAGCACCATAACCATTTGACTTAAATCTTCATTAAACTAGTAAATAACTATTTTTCTTTAAACTTAGTTTTGAAAGATAATTTTGAATTTTTTAAGTTGGTAATTTTATTAAGTTTTTAATTTAAATCTATTTTACAAAAAAAAAAAACTGGACTGAATTTCATTTAATAGATAATCTTGTGTTAAAATATAAAAATAATTTCATTTACAAATTAAAATGAAATTAAAATTAAAAAGTTTTTGTTATTTAATTCTTTATTTTTGTCTGGGCTAAAAATTTGTTAAGAAATCAAATTTTATATATTTTTTTTTTTCATTTTTATTTTAAATTTGAAGGTTTTGCTAAAATATTTTCAATTTAAACTTTTGCTTGAACTTCTGTGGTTAGTATTTTTTGTTTAAAAGATATTCTATTTATTAAAACAATTTGATATTCAATGAAAACGTGATTTGCTACTTCTGTAATGATACTACAATGACTGTTACTAGTAAGAAATAAAATTAAAATGTTACAATCAACTAATAAATTATAGAAGATGTAGATTAAAAAATAACTATTGAAAAAATAATCAAACCTTTTTATAGGTATATACCTACATGAAGTTGTAAGGTCATATAAAAATAGGAAGCAAGTGATAATCATACATAGAATTAATTCTTCCATGGAAATTTTGATAAGTAGTTCAGATTATTTAATTTTCTTAATTTTTTTCTTTCTGAATAATTTAAATTTAAATTTACTAGAATGAACTTTTAGTCTGAAAATGTTTCTTCTAAAATCTCCATTATAAAAAATAGCATTTAAATTGACCGTATATACTTGTGCATAAATGAATTTTAATTATTAGTCAATTATTGCTTGTTTGGCCAAGAAGTCATTAATTTCTAATTTCCTTATGTATCAAGTCAAGTCTAGTTTTTGAGGTTAAAGAAACAAATTACCCTCTTTTATTTTAGGCAATAAAAATTTTTTTCAAAACATCCCCCCCCCACAGAGAGAGTCATTAGATTTCAGTAAAAATAGTTTATATTCTCCATATTTATTCAATTAGGATAGAATTTTATGAAACCGGATTTTTTAGTAATTGATAAATATTCTCGGAATTGCTCTTGGCTTTTCTCAAAATATATGAATTCTAAAATATCAATATTATTAGATATTGGCCCCAAATTTTTTGCTTAAAAATTTGACCTCAACAACTTGACCTCAAAAACTTGACCTGAAGAGTACAGATCACAATACAGTGATTAGTATGTTTGTCTTTCTGATCCATTTACTAGTGTAATCAGTTTGGATTGAGATAAGCATTGTAAATAATTCTACATAAACATATTGTTTAAGTAACCATAACATAACTTTTAGTATGTTATGATTACTTAAACAATATACTTATGTAGAATTATATTAAGAATCCTTATACTTCAGTAAGTTAAAATTCATTTGAGAATAAATGAAATGGTAAATAAAAAGCTCAGGTCAAATCTATTTGGAAGACTTTATCAGAAATTCTATTTTATTAGCAACACTAATTATCTCCCCTTTCATCTTTCAAATTTAAATTTCATACAATATATAGAAATTATAAAATCTAATTTTATAAATATATATAATCATTGCAAAATTTTGTGCCCGATTTTTATTGTTAATATTAAAATCACCACTTGACCCTGGCATTTTTTGTGCTGATTTCTGGTGTGTTCTAGAATGAAACCTTGCATTGTTCAGTTGTGACTCAGATTTTGTTGAATGTTGAAGTTTCATTCACAAATGAATGCTTTAAAGATGGAGGATGTGCACTTTCACCATATTATGCTCTGTGAATTTTGGAAAGGAGTAAGCATTGAAACTATGAAAAAAAAATATTCAGAAGATTTATTTGAACCTTGTTCCAGCTCTTTGAAATGTCAAAAATTGATTTGACAAATTTCATGGGTGGGGGAGTTAAACTTAAACGATAAATCATACACCTGGTAACCTTTTGATGTTGATTACGATGCACTGCTTTTCAGCATGGAGAATAAACTAAAGATTGCTAAGTTTGAAAATCAATATCACAACTGCCTTTTACCAGTTGAAGAGACTTGGGTTCAAGAAAAACTGCCAATTTCTTCAAATTGAAAAGGTGTCATTTTCCCCCAGAACAACACAAAACCACATGTTACAAAATGGACCCTTGCAGAAGCTGAGAGGTGAAAAGTGGCCCCACCCTCTAGCACCAACTAGATTCTCCTAACTTAGGCTCCTTTGGATTTTCATTTGGCCTGAGCTCTACAGAACAATTTAAATAACAAAAAAGTTGACTCTACAGTCAGTTGAAAACTATTTCACAATATTCTTCCAACAAAATGCATAGATTCTATGAAAATGGCAGCAGCAAGCTTGTAGAACAATTAGAGACAGTCTCCATTGATTTAACAACTATGTACTTGACTGAAGGAGGCCCGGTGGAGTAATGGATAGTGGCTTGGATTGAGGAATCGGAGAGCCAAGTTTGAATTCCAGTTGAATCCATTACATTACATTCACTTACGTGCTAATACCCTTGGGAAAGATATGAATCCTCTTTTTCTAAAACCAGGTATGGACAGACCTGGATGCCTTGGATGGTCTACCACAGAATGAAATTGCAACCTACTGTGGGGAAAAAATCTGCCTTGTCGGTCATGTATCAAAAGATACATGATTGCTCAAAGTGTGTATCATGCATGGCACATAACTGACTGAACTGTTCTTGACTGATAAATCTTTTTTGTGAGTATGTAACTGTTTTTTGTTTTTTTAATTTTCTAATTGGGGAACAATCTTTTGCAATGATCTAACACACACGACACAAATTATCTGAAGGTATCTAGCTGGAATAGATTTCATTGTTAGTCCATTTTTTGGTCCTTGGTAATATATCGTTGTCATTGAATAAAACAAGGTTTGTTATTTGTTGTTGTTTTTGTTGTTGTTGGCTCTGAATGCCTGATCCCTGCTCATTAATAATTGGTGTTTGTTATTGGATAAAATTAATTTCTGTTTTATGTATTTTTCAGGACTGATGGGTAAGCTGTGTGCCATTGTTTGCATGCAAAATTAGTTTTTATTTTTCTGAGTGTTTATTTTTTTTTTTCTTCTCTTTAAAGCATTTGCAACTGAATTTTGCTTTGAGGTTTTATCTGCAAAATATGGGTTTTGTCAAATTCTTCATTGAATGAAGAATGACAGTGGCTGCTTTTTCTAAACATTCCAGGTTTTTCATTCCTAAATTTCCCTAATTAGAATGGTGTATTTTTTAATTCCTAAATGCATGTTAATTTGTTATTTAAATTTAGTGTGTGTGTGATACCCTAGCATACAGAACACTTACGTAAAAAAATTTTTTTCATTTTGACACAAAAATATTCCTAATTATCACCAGTATTAAAGGCTTATTGGCTTATGAAAAGACTTCATTGTCATGCAGAAGAAGCAGTGATTTATCTTTTTTGTTTACAATAATGTCTTCACTGGAGTTGAAGACATAAGAGAAAAGACAAACTTTTCTGAGGAAAAATTATAGATGTTTTGTTATAAACAAAAAAAATCAAACAAAAACTGATTCTGATTGTTAGAAGAATTAGAAATTATCTATAAACATAAACAAAATTAAACTCACCTTTCCTATTTTGGTGTCACTTCAAAATTTGAATAACACCAGCATGTAATATTGGTATATAATTAATTTGAGAAAACTTAAAAACAAAACAAAAAAACTTAGAAAACTTCTAAAAAGCCCAAGTAAGGACTAATTTAAAAAACCATATTTGATGGGATAAAACATGCATAATATAATGAATTCTCTTTCATTCTGAAAGATTCCTAAAATACCTATAAAAATAAATTTGAATTATCAGCAGTAGGAAGGACTTCACCTTTTTATAGAGTAGAACCACTGAATGTAAATATTGTCCAAATATTCAGTTTCTGCTTTTCATAATGGACAGAAATATAACTAAAAGCATTAAATCACAAATATTTAGATGATTCAGTATCTGTCTATATTTCTGAGATGAGGTATTATGTACACTATTTACATTATTCAGACTATTGTCCTCATCTTTGTTACCATATTTATTACAATGTTTCGGCCCTTCAGTATCTGTCTATATTTCTGAGATTAGGTATTATGTACACTATTTACATTATTAGGACTATTGTCCTCATCTTTTGCCATATTTATTACAACATTTCGGCCGTCGTATGCTCCGGCCTTCTCCAGTCTACCCCAGTGAGTGAAATAAAGGGGTCAGTTTGACATTCCAACCACCTGATGAAGGCTGGAATGTACAATGCCTGAAACGTTGTAATAAATATGACGACAAAGATGAGGACAATAGTCCGAATAATGTAAATAGTGTATTTAGATGATTGTTTACATTTTAGGCATTCAGACTAGTGTCCTCATCTTTGTTGTTATTATCAATGTTTTGGCTGTTGCAATCTTTGTCCTTCTTTAAGTGTTTGTCAATCTGGATAAACTTCAGGGAATTTCAAACTTAACCCTTTATTTAATCGGCAGGGATAGATTGTTCCCATTCTATTATCCGTGTTACAGGATATCTTGCTTTATTCTTATTACTGCCAAGTTATTGCTCATCCTGTTTCAAATGAGTTCAAGTCTCCACTACCCGGCCCAAGGATTGAACTCACAACCACAGTGTCACCAATTTCACAAACGAACCCTCATAGATTAAATAAAGGGCTAAATTTGAAATACCCTGAAAGTTATCCAGATTGACAAACACCTGAAGTAAGCTGGAGGACACAACAGCTGAAACATTCTGATAACGATGAAGATGTGAACAATAACCCTAATGTAAATAATATAAATAATTTGAAATAGTGTAAATAATACAAATAAAATAAATAATATAAAATAATGTAAGTAATATAAATAATATAAAATAATGTAAATAATACAAATAAAATAATGTAAATAATATAAAATAAATAATGTAAATAATATAAAATAAATAATGTCAGTAATATAAATAATATAAAATAAATAATGTAATATAAATAAATATAATGTAAAATAAATAATATAAATAATGTAAAATAATGTAAATATTATAAATAATGTAAATATAAATAATAAATAATACAAATAAAAATAAATAATGTAAATAATATAAAATAATGTAAATAATATAAATAATATAAAATAAATAATGTAATATAAATAATATAAATAATGTAAAATAAATAATAAATAATGTAATATAAATAATGTAAATAATATAAATAATGTAAATAATATAATGTAAATAATATAAATAATGTAAATAAATAATAAATAATGTAACATAAATAATGTAAATAATATAAATAATGTAAAATAAATAATAAATAATGTAATAAAAATAATGTAAATAATATAAATAATGTAAATAATATAAATAATGTAAAATAAATAATAAATAATGTAATATAAATAATATAAATAATGTAAATAATGTAAATAATATAAATAATGTAAATAATATAAATAATGTAAATAATATAAATAATGTAAAATAAATAATAAATAATGTAATATAAATAATGTAAATAATATAAATAATGTAAATAATATAAATAATGTAAAATAAATAATAAATAATGTAATATAAATAATATAAATAATGTAAATAATATAAATAATGTAAATAATGTAAATAATATAAATAATGTAAATAATATAATAATAAATAATATAAATAATGTAAATAATATAAATAATGTAAATAATATAAATAATGTAAAATAAATAATAAATAATGTAATATAAATAATGTAAATAATATAAATAATGTAAATAATATAAATAATGTAAAATAAATAATAAATAATGTAATATAAATAATATAAATAATGTAAATAATATAAATAATGTAAATAATGTAAATAATATAAATAATGTAAATAATATAAATAATGTAAATAATATAAATAATGTAAAATAAATAATAAATAATGTAATATAAATAATGTAAATAATATAAATAATGTAAATAATATAAATAATGTAAATAATATAAATAATGTAAAATAAATAATAAATAATGTAATATAAATAATATAAATAATGTAAATAATATAAATAATGTAAATAATATAAATAATGTAAATAATATAAATAATGTAAATAATATAAATAATGTAAAATAAATAATAAATAATGTAATATAAATAATGTAAATAATATAAATAATGTAAATAATATAAATAATGTAAAATAAATAATAAATAATGTAATATAAATAATATAAATAATGTAAATAATATAAATAATGTAAATAATGTAAATAATATAAATAATGTAAATAATATAAATAATGTAAATAATATAAATAATGTAAAATAAATAATAAATAATGTAAATAAATAATAAATAATATAAATAATGTAAATAATATAAATAATGTAAATAATATAAATAATGTAAAATAAATAATAAATAATGTAATATAAATAATATAAATAATGTAAATAATATAAATAATGTAAATAATATAAATAATGTAAATAATATAAATAATGTAAATAATATAAATAATGTAAAATAAATAATAAATAATGTAATATAAATAATGTAAATAATATAAATAATGTAAATAATATAAATAATGTAAAATAAATAATAAATAATGTAATATAAATAATATAAATAATGTAAATAATATAAATAATGTAAATAATGTAAATAATATAAATAATGTAAATAATATAAATAATGTAAATAATATAAATAATGTAAAATAAATAATAAATAATGTAATATAAAATAAATAATATAAATAATGTAAATAATATAAATAATGTAAATAAATAATAAATAATGTAATATAAATAATATAAATAATGTAAATAATATAAATAATAATATAAATAATGTAAATAATATAAATAATGTAAATAAATAAATAATGTAAATAATATAAATAATGTAAAATAAATAATGTAATATAAATAATGTAAATAATATAAATAATGTAATTAATATAAATAATGTAAATAATATAAATAATGTAAAATAATGTAAATAATATAAATAAAATAATGTAAATAATATAAATAATATAATAATATAAATAATATAAAATAAATAATGTAATATAAATAATATAAATAATGTAATATAAATAATGTAAAATAATAATGTAAATAATATAAATAACTCCCCTCAGAAATTCAGATGGAAATTGTTTTCATGATATTTTCATTTAGTGAATCCAACATGAATTCTCTTATTATGGTAACATGAATAATTCACACAGAAAAAAAATTTAGTTAAAAGATTTTTAAAATTAAAAATAATTTTAATTCAACTTGTATTAAGAAAAGATTGCTACTTAAATAAATAAACACACACACACACACACACATGCACGTGTATGTAGATAGATAAAAAAATAAAAAACTTAGAAAAACAAAATTAAAAAAAAACAAAAACAGTCTAAACCTGTATTTTACACTCACTACCTCAATTTATATTCACTAAAAATATGGAAAAAGTCAAAAATCTGTGAACAACTTTGGAAAATAACTCTGTTCTTAACTTCACACTTCAGCTTCAATAACAGAATCTGCTTTTTGTGTATACTAATTGATTTGAATAAGGTTCACTTTAAAACCTCTGTCTATAAAAAAAAAAACTAACAAATTCAAGCCCATACTACAAGAGTTAATGCCCACACAGGTATCTTCTATGTTCCATGACCCTTCTGGACGTTGATGATCTTGGCTCTCCACAATTTTAACTGGACACATAGCACAGTGGATAAAGGTGTTAGTTAGATCCAGTGACAGGACCCAAAAAGTGTGAGTTCAATACGCGGTTAAAGCAGTAGAGAACTTGAAGAGGTGAATTAACAGGAGATAACTGATATCCATTAGACATGGCACGTGGAACTAGAACAGTCTACCCCAGTGAGTGAAATAAAGGGTTCAGTTAGACATTCCAACCACCTGAAGAAGGCCGGAGTGGACAACTGCCGGAGCATACAACGGCCGAAATGTTGTAATAAATATGGCGACAAAGATGAGGACAATAGTCTAAATAATGTAAATAGTGTACATAATACCTCATCTCAGAAATATAGACAGATACTGAATCATCTAAATATTTGTGATTTATAGAAATATAGACAAAACTTGATACAAATTACCTATTGACAAAAACAAACAAATGAAACTCCTCATTTACAAGTTAAAAAATCTTTAACATGATCACTACAAAAAAAAATACAAAACTTCAACAAGCCAATGTCCTGTATGAATTTGCCTGCCTACTTGAATGTTTCTCTAATAACAATACAAAAACACATACAATAGTTACATAATCACCACATTATCATGCTTGTTGTCTTGCCACTTAACTAATATTAACTCGCTTAAATTGTGTATTACTTACAAACACAATAAAAAACAAAATATTTGATAAATCATTATTAATAACCCAAAAATATATCACATAAACAATAAAAGTTTACTACAAATACCATAAGCATTAACCATAATAAATAAACAATCCAATACTGTATATGTGTGTTTTGATACTAATGTGAATAAGCATTGAAATATTACCAGAATCTTGTTAATTAAATATTGCTTTTAAGCATGTTTTTAGAGTTAATTTAACTTGAAATTGTTTAATGTTTTATTTAACAAACTAAGCTTAATGTATGTGTAGAATTTATAATCCCAAGCTATCAGTTTCTAATTTTTTTAATTTATTTTACTCTGTAGTTGGCATGTATAAACTTTTTTTGAAAAAAAAATCCCAAATTTGAGAGATATTGTCTTTCAAGAGGTATTTTTTGAATTTGTTTTTAACCACATTCTACTAACTTGACCCAGAGTGCTGTGCACGTCTGATAAGATGATCCTCAGAGCAAAATTTGGTTCCTTGATGGAACAAGAAATAATCCAACTGATTGCTTCCTATCAGCATGCTTTCTTGCCTCCTCAATAATCTCTTCTAATCCATTATTAACTCTTAAAACTATAATCTGCAGTAGGAGAAATATTACTACTACAACACTTACTATTGATGTTACTACTAATAGTAGTACTTGTAGTAGTAACACCAGGACTTTCATTGTTTCACAAGTTATTTAAACATGTTGTTTTTACATTTCAATCAATGAATTTATCCTTCCTCACTTGTATAATTCCCACATAAAGATGGTACTAGATTTGCAATGAATTATAATCTACAAGTCAATCTAAAAACATCCAGTAACATCTACCAAGTAGATATATATATATATATATATATATATATATATATATATATATAAACCAATTTAAAAATATGGTTCCTTCGCTACACAGGAATTACCATGTTTCAAAAACAGAAACTAACAACTTCAAATTCAATTATTTAAATTTCTCTTTTTCCTATATATATATATATATATATATATATATATATATATATATATATATAAATTTCAGTACATGTTTGAAGCACTAATGTTGTTTCTTTGGATTTTTTTTTTTTTTTACTTGGTATCACCCTATGCAAGGTAGTAAAGCCACTAAGACACAAGGAGTTACAGAGTGGAAGAATTAGGAATAGAAACATTAATAATGAGAGGGAAGAGAAAAGAGTAATCAGGAGGACAATAGATAGCGATTGACATTGCATTTAAATTTTTGCAGATGGAAAGCTGGAGCTGGACGGGAGTTCCACAAGAGAGAAGTGCAAAAAAAAGAAACTGTTAGCATAGAATTTATGGCTACATCTCAGCCATCTCAACTGTAAATTGATGAGATATTGATGCCAGTCTAATACTAGTTGGGAGAAAATATTTTTTTTTTATTTTGACTGATTTATGAAATAGTATCAAATACAAAAACTTTGACATCGAGAGCAAGTAAGAAGTGTGTATAAAGGAAAAAGAAACTTATTTACTAAATGACACATTTAAAGAAGGACAAGGAACATGTAAAGAGAAACGTAATGATAAAAACAACAAGGATAAGAATAACTTGCGGAGTAATGATGATGATGATGATAACTTTTATTAAAATTTCAAACATGACTTTACTCTTGGTGTATGTCTAGTCAGAGCAGATATTTATCTTTTTAATTTTTATTTAATTTAATTTTCATTTTAATGAATGAACAAACTAATTAATATATATTATCAAAACTCAGTGGGAATGTGTTTATGCATTTGTTTGTATGTGTAAACGCTTAACTATGCGCCTTATAAATTAATATTTACTAAGCTTGGCTTAGTTTTGGTAAAGGCCAAATAAGAATCGAGGTAGAGATGCTGTGTTGCATCAGTTGTGCGAAGAGCCTGTCTGCTTTGAAAGTCAGCATTTGAAGTTTTGGCTTTTTATCTGGGCTTGAAAACTGGTATCCATACGAAATATGCAACTACTCTGCTCCAACTAAATAGCATGTTCTGTTGATTTGTTTTTAAATTGTTTTGTTTGATATAAGGCCATGGGGCAGCCAGTGAAAATTTTTTTTATAGGAATGAAATGACATATAAGATAAGTTTATTAATCCTTGTACTATGGTAGTAAAGAATTTTAATATTATTTTTAAAGGCTTATTATCTGTTCCATGGAGCTCTATGATGGAGTTTGGTGGGCGTTGAGGAGCAGTTAGGAAGGAGGGAAAAAAGAAATGTAGAGGGTAGACCGAAGTCGCTGTTTAAGTGGGGTGTCTTTTTCTTTCTTTTTTTTTTTTTCATTCCTTCATCTTTTTTAACGACGCCGTCTTGATGTTCCTGTTTATTTATTTTTTTTTTGTTTTTCTATTTGGGAGAAGAGAGAGGAGTGTAAAATAGAGAAAGGAAGGAAGAAATGGTGGTGGAGGAAAAGAAAGCAAGAAACGTTTCTGATCAGAATTCCTAAAACCAACGAATGTGTTTGTTTTTTTTTTTTTTTTTTTTTTGTTAAGCAATGCTTCATATGAAAGGAAACTTTTCTTGGGATTACTTACCTGTTATGTCAAACTGTTTGTTGAGAATGTGGGTCTTTCTGCGTGGTGGACCTAAGATGGGAAAAAAAGATGAGCATGCTGTCTATTCTTTTTTGTATCGTCTTGGCTGAGGAGGAAGTGACGTAAGTCGTTAATGATTGGTCGCTTGTAATTTCAAGATCAGCAGTGGCAGTTACTTAATGTCTCCATTTGTTGCATGCTTGGTGAAATTCTTGCTTCAGGATCACATGCCGGAAGAGTACTGTTTTGGTAGAGTCTCTTGGGCGAACAAGTATGATGTTGCAAGACACAAAACTTGTCATGACCCCAAGTAATAACATCACTGACGAGGCGATCCTGTGCACTTATTGGAGTGTTTTCATAATGAATTGCTTACATTATTGTCATGACACAAATCATGTAAGTCATTAGGGAAATAGGATCACCAAATACACAGCAACTATAGCAGAAGTGGTTTGTCTTAAGACATCAGAGGCTGGTTTTGAATTCTTTTTTTTTTCTTTTTTTGAGTCAGTGTTACTATTTACCTAGGAGAGAAGAGATGAATTTCTCACTTTTCCAAAGGTATTTATATAAAAGTAAACATAACAAACTTGGCCAGAATTTTAACAATGTTTGCTGATTTCTCTTTCTGAGTTACTAATAAACTTGCCAGATAAATCAGTGAACACTTATTCAATTAGTTAATTGCTTATAAGGTTAAAGATATTATCTTTTGGGGCAGGATTTTAACTCTTTCATATATATATATATATATATATATATATATATATATATATATATTTGTTATTTTCATCACTGAATCAGTTTTGTCTGCAGGTTTTAGAACTGTATTAACATAAAAGCAAGTCATGATTCCTTCAAAGTGATCCATACAGATACCAACAAGTGCACAGGATCACCTTGTCATGTATTATGAATTATTGATGTCTGAAAAAAATATTCTAAGCTTTATTTATAAAAGTAGAGAATTATAAATCCTAATATTTTTCTAGATACTTCCTTAAATGTGAAATACACAATGATCACAGTTACAAACCAAGCTTATATCTCTTTTTTTTTCTCTTACAGTTTTTAAGCTTAATAGAATTATCTTCCTTAACAATGATTTTAGTTTGTTTTCCAGAAATAAACAATTCTTAACTATTAATCTTAAATGATAGTTTAGCAGACTATTATTTTTAGGGAGAATGGTATCTCAGCTGCAACATATCCCTTCAGCTTAATTCTTTAATAAGCAGTTCTGGAGCCACCTCCATGACTCTGGATCTTTTACCTCTTGGGTTTCTTGGAAAAATGCTCCACACAAGGCTTTTTCCTTCCATTCAGGACATTTCTGGATACATTGACATAGTGTAATGGTTAGCAAGCTTGTCTCACTAGAACAATTACAACAGAGTAGTGAGTTCAATTCTCACTGTGTGCCCCATATTTACGGCCTTGTGCCACATCTAAGCTACAATTTGAAAATCACCATTCAGGATATTCATTATTATTAATATCTGGGAAATGCCATGAGTTCTTGAGAAACAGTGGTTTCCTGTTTCCTTCTTCATGGTTTGGAATTCAGAGTAATCCTTCTCCTAAATTAGTTGCCATCTAAGGTTAGAAAGCTCAATCTACTCTGCTATTTAACCCATAGCAGGTGAGGAAGAAAAGATGGGTTCATTCCTTTTCCAAGGGTATTAGTATAAATGTGAGCATAACAAACTTCAGTATCTGTCTATATTTCTGAGATTACATATTATGTACACTATTTACATTATTCGGACTATTGTCCTCATCTTTGTTACCATATTTATCGCATTTCAGCCGTTGTATGCTCTGGCCTTCTTCAAGTGGTTGGAATGTCGAACTGAACCCTTGTGAGTTGTGAGTTCAATACCTGGTTAAGGCAGTGGAGAACTTGGAGAAGTGAATTAACAGGAGATAACTGACATCCATTAGACATGGCATGTGGAACTAGAACAGGTTACCCAAGCTAGCGAAATAAAGGGTTCAGTTTGACATTTTAACCATCTGAAGAAGGCCAGAGCATACAATGGCCGAAATGTTGTGATAAATATGGCAACAAAGATAAGGACAATAGTTCGAATAACAGACTTGTTCAGAATTTCAACTTGGCCTACTGATTCCACTTTCCACGCCCACTACCTACATGTCTGAAATTTAATTACTTTAATCATTTTAATTTATTGAAAATGTGACAACAATGGAAAATTGAAAACAAAAATAAGTAAATAAAATAGCTGATACATTTGAATTAAAAAGATAGAAGCAAACTTAGATGACTATAGAAAATACATTTTTACAAAAGTTTTGATCTTTTTCAAGAGTGAAAAATCAAAGATATTGGTTGTATTCAATTATATAAAATGATCAGTTTGATTTTGCAAAACAGAGTTAGTTGTAATGTAGTCAAAGGATTCATCAGGCAGCAACTCTTGAAGGAAGACACATAAAAGAGGCATCTCTGCAAGACTGACACTTCTATTGGTTGCCAGATCTTCTCCTGCAATCAGGATGCCTGTCATACATAGATCCCACTAATCACTTGAAAGCCTGCAACAAAGAACACCTTTTTTCATTTGTGAAGACACATCATGAAGGTGTGTATAAAATGAAAACAAAAAATCCAGAAACTGCTTCTTTTTTTTTTTTTTCCTTAAAATAGAAACCGAATATACAACATTAATTTTTTTTTTAATAAAAAGTAAGATGATAGGAAATTTTGCATAGCGAAATATATATAATTTCAGAAATTGAATGTTCCATCGATTTGTCATACCATCATGCTCCACTAAACTTCAATAATTCCTGCCATATTGCCTTAAGCAGCTTATTAAGTATTAACACTGACTCACCAAATATCAGAACAACTGATATTGGTCTGAGCATTTCCATGGCATCAAGGTACAGTGGTATTACTTTCACAGCATACTGCTATCTCATTACTTTTGGCATATCATATATATATATATAGTAAAAATGGATTGAGAAGAAATATAAGCATGACTGCCACTTTCATTCATTTTATTCAGCCAAATTGTTTATAAAAAAAAAAAGATTAAAGCAAAAAGTGTTCAGTCTGTATTTGACACATAAATTAACAAATTTACTTAATATTTCTCAGTGCTGATCCATATGAATTTATACAAGGTTCTCAATTTGAGTATCCCATTAAAGCCATATCACTTTTGAGCTGAAGTTAATATGTAATTCATAACAATATTCATCTATGTAGGTCAAGTAATAACATTAAATTCATGGAAAGAAAAATATACTTTAAACTTTTTCTTGAATAGTTTGCGCATTTTATGCCATTTTCTGTTTTAGACCAGAAAAACTGCAAACGCATGTTCACAAAATTGTTTTTTTTTAATTTTTAAAAAATATTTTGTTTTCTGAAAAGAAACATTTTATTTGCATGTAAATTCCACTTCAGTCTTAAAATTTGGACTAATTTCTGCTCTTGGTGGTGGTGGGAGTGGGTTAAAATGTGAAACAAAAAAATTGCATGGCAAATTTATAAAAAAAAAAGTTCATTTTTGAAAAATGGATATTAAAATAATATTTTTGAGAAAATTTCATCGTAAACTAACTTTGTAGATTTTTAAACTTCTTTGCCAAAATATTTCATTAATGAAGTCATTGCATTGGTTTCTTTTCCACATTGAATCCAAAATAAAATGAATGCTTATTGATTTCTGGATCAATCAATATGTCTTGGCTGTTGCTGGTTTTTTTTTTTTTTTT
This sequence comes from Acanthosepion pharaonis, assembly GCA_903632075.3. Lineage (NCBI taxonomy): Eukaryota > Metazoa > Mollusca > Cephalopoda > Sepiida > Sepiidae > Acanthosepion > Acanthosepion pharaonis. Next base: position 1,267,233 of record CAHIKZ030005544.1, read on the forward strand.
TTTTCAGGATGTAACCAATAAATGATTTTTGACAATTTTTACTTAAAAGGGTTTAAAAATCAAACAACCAAGTAATTGTGTTTAGGAATTTTTATTAATTATCTTTCTATTGAAATCATTTAAGAATATCTTAAAGACCTCTCACCAATCCTTTACTGCCCAGATTTCAATAAAAGACTTTAGTTTTTGTCTTATTCTCCCAGTTTATAATTATGACTTCATTCCCTTTAAACAGTATGGATTTTTCTTCTGCAAAATTTTCTCTTTTTAAAAATAATAAAATCAATATGCCTAATTATCCTAATTATCATAGTTAAAATTCTTTTCAAATCAGTTTTTTGGTATATTTGTTGAATTTTTCAAATGAATTTTGCACAAGAATCTCGCTTCTTTTAATAGCTGTTCAGTTAATATCTGAAATGCTTCCACCAAAAATGGTTTAATGATTGTTTTCCACTACACATTGCCTCACTGAGCTTTTTAAAAATGCTGCTTATCTAAAGGCTGTTATGGATGATAAATAAAATCTTTCTTGCTTGATTCACATGGCTTCAGTGAAATAGATTAGACACATGTTTCAATCAGTATTTTTAGTTTTTTTATTGTTTGTTTTTGCATCAGTCTATACTTATTAATTATATTTATACCTTTACTGCATTTTATCTTGTCTTAACAGAAATTATTCTGCAAGTGATTCTTTCAAGAATATATTGCATGAAATAGGGTGGTTATAAAAGGACAAATCCAAACAATTTGTGATATAATAACAAGGACTTTGAAATTCCAGACAATGAGAAAGGTTGAATGTATAAGGCAAAATGTTAGTGATAAAAACAAGAAAAATTAAGGATAGTAGTTTGAATAAAACATGAAATGAAAACAATTCATCTCAGAATTTATAATAATGAGGAAAAGGTAATGAAATAGCAAAGATGAGAAAAGTAGTCTGGTCTAATGAGAGACTGGAAAATGTGTCACTGAAACCCAAAGACATATTACATTAGCAAAAGAAGCATTCCAAAAGTTAAGCAAGGTGCTGAGAAGCAGAAAAATTTCATTAGAAACAAAGAAAAGAGTGCTTGATTGCTATGTGATACCTATCCTCTTATATGGCAGTGAATGCTAGACAATCTCCCTAGAAATGAGGAGAAAACTAGAGGCAGCAGAAATATGGTTTTACAGAAGGATACTGAGAATTCCATGGACATGGAGTAAGCCACAAGGAAATCTAAAAGAAAGAACACTTATAACCAGAATCAGAAAAAAAAATTACATGAAATTTATTGGGCACATAATGAGGAAGGAGGGTTTGGAAAACTTAACCCTCACAAAGCAGACTGAGGACAAGAGAGATACATGAAGGGAGCAAGCCACTTACCTGATGAGCTTGTGTGAATGAATAATAGAACAGGGGAAAAACTCCTAAGAGCCACAAATGATAGGAAGCTGTGGAGAGCCATGATCGCTTATGTCTTGAAGAGACATGGCACATAGAAGAATAACGATGAGAATGATAGTATCTCAGTTTCAGACAGTATTTATGCTTTTGGAAATACAAATTATATATATATATATATATATATATATATATATAAATAGTGATAACAAAGATAGTGTGGAGCCAGAAATGCTATCAATCAGTGGAACAGAGAAAGGAAAAAATCATTTAAGGCAAGCAATTTTGGCAATAAAGAACTCAGTATCAGATATAGAGCATTAATAGGATTAATACAAATATAAAATTTGTCACTTAGCTGATTGATGTTATTTTTAACATCCTGACTCAATTGCTGTTATCTCCTGACGAGTGGATGGAGCGATTGCTGGAGGATCCATCTGTGAAACTCTAGAGTCAGAATGCTGAAAATAACATCAATCAGCTAAGTAACAAATTTTATGTTTGTATTAATCATATATATATATATATATATAATGATGTGTACACTCACTTTATTAGGTATACAAATACTGGGTTGGTCTTTCTGTTGACATTAGAATTTTTCTTGGCATGGATTTGATGTTCTGGAAGTACTCTTTTGAAATCTTTGACTGTAGCCCATTTCAAAAGAAAATTCATACAAATGATTTTCTAAATTTAATTAATGATTTTCAAAATTATATTAAAGTTTTTTAATTTTAGTATATATATATATATATAAGAAATATGTTGTAGTGGTTCCAACGAGAGAAAAGTATGTATGGCTAAACAGATCCAAGAGCACATAGAAAATAACTATGGACAAATAATTGTTTTAAACTCTTCATTTTTAACACACAAACAGAAAATTGAACAACATTTTAAAATATGTAAAAATCTCCACTTTCATGAAAGGCGGTTGCGAGACCAGACCAGAAACACGTGTTTGAAATTATGTAAAACAAAGTATAATATATATATATATATATATATATATATATATATATATATATATATATATATATAATTCAAAAATATAACAATGGTGACTATTTTTTTATCTTTACCCTTCCTCACCTTTGTTTCATATTTTTGTATATATTTATATTTAATTTTAATTGGTAACATACACACACATAGGATGGATATAGTTTGTGAATAGTAGCTGTGGTTTTTACTTGAGTGTTAATTAAATCTTTTCATAATAAAGAATAAACCCTAATTTAAAATGCACCAATTAAAATATCTCTTGTAATTGTGAATTAATTATCTTAGATTAAAAAAAATATTTTTTACAGTTTACCACCTTAGCACTTCATTACATTCTTTCTTTCTGAATATTTTAAAGTCTACAAATTTAAATATAAACATCAAATGCTTATCTTTTTAAATCTTATTATTACAAGTGTTCAAATTTTAAGGTAAAACCAAAAGCAACTATTAACAAATGATCTATGTATATATTTTAGAGAGAGGAAGCCAGTAATATACCAGCTTTCAATTAAATATCCATATACTATTTGGGCTATTGTCTACATCTTTGTTACAATATTTATCACAACGTTTTGATCCTACAGAGGGCGGTGATCTCCCTTTTCTCTCTATATGTGGTCAGCCACGCCTGATTTTTCCATTTCCACTCGTGTTACAGCTTTTTGGGATCAGGTTGAAATCATAGACAAAAGAAAATTGGAAAATTTGTAAACTTAAGGAATCAGCACATATGCTATGCCACAAAAATCTCAAAAAGCCAACCAAGCATAGAAATGAATACAATATGGGAACCAGTAATAAGGAGTGACAGAGAAAAGTAATAATAACAACGAAAATTGCAATATGAGCTCTGGTAAAAAGCATGAAATGATAACAGCAAAAATTGCAATATGAGCACTGGTAAAAAAGATGGTTGCTGAAGACATTAAGTTTATAAGTCCCAGAAATTTATACCTTAAGGATATGGCACAGTGGATAAAGGTGTTGGTTAGATCTAGTGACAAGACCCAAAGAGTTGTGAGTTCAATATCTGGTTAAGGCAGTGGAGAACTTGGAGAGGGGAATTAACAGGAGATAACTGATAACTGACATCCATTAAACATGGCACATGGAACTAGAACAGTCTACCCCAGCAAGGAAAATAAAGGGTTCAGTTCGGCATTCCAACCACCTGAAGGAGGAGTGAAGCATACAACAGCCAAAACACTGTAATAAATATGACAACAAAGATGAGGACAATAGTCCGAATAATGTAACTAGTGTACATAATACCTCATCTCAGAAATATAAACAGATACTGAAGGGCCGAAACGTTGTGATAAATATGGTGACAATGATTAGGACAATAGTCCGAATAATGTAAATAGTGTACATAATACCTCATCTCAGAAATGTAGACAGATACTAAATATCCATACTATTTAAGGGTTGATAAAAAGACAAACAGAAAACAAGCAAAATGTAAAAACAAAAAAACATTTTGTTTGATTTTAAATACAAAGTTACCAATGGAGATAGTGTCCCTTATATAATACATTAAATCCTAACAACACAGACCACCCACATACATTACTGGTCTCCAAGAACTATGTTCTTTAAAAAAAAAGAACCAACTGGAACTTTTCTAAGCTCACTATATTCAATTATAAGCAACAAATATTCACTGTTGACATATAATATCCAAGAGAACTTGTGTATAGAGCATTGATTTTGTTGTCAGAACCTCTAAAAATAAGCTGTTTTCTAACATTGATATGGAACAGTAGCTGATCACATGCTATTTCAACGTTGATAACCAGAACTAAAGAGATGTTTTTCATCCATCCAATTAATTTTGAGCGGCTTATTAGTAAAATCCTTTTTGTTTTTTTTCTTTCTTTTTTTTCTCTCATTCCTATCTTATAAATGCTCAGTGTTTGGTCTTACAAGATTCTTGTAAAATTCATTCTCAGCTGACAATAGCCTCAATATTAGTAACTGAATAAGCTTGGCTTAGCATTTCCCAATACCAGATAAGAGAGGAAGACTATATTGCACCATTCTCCCAAGTGAGAAGAGTGTGCCTAGAAAATTATCATTCAAAATTTTGTGTTTGAGTTTAAAAATTAACCTCTGATATCGGCCATGAGTCAGGCCATAAAGGAGCATGACTAACTTTGTCTGTTGATGCATTATTTTTCAAAAAGATGAAACTAACATGGCACAGAAAAATAATCTATAAATCTAATCACAACATTATCAAGAAAAACTCTTTCATAATGGCTTACGATAGATGAAATTATGACATCAGACAATTTATATTCAAATTGTCACTAGAAACTAGAAAAAATTTTCCAAATATTGAAAAAAAATAAACAGAAAAAATTTAACAGAACTTCTGTCTAACCAATTTTTTTAAAATATATAATATATATATATATATGATGATGGACTCTCATGTCAATTTCAATATATTAGGATTTCACAACCTCATTCAGTTTTTGCATTTATGTTGTATATGACACTCCAGTCCCATTAGTGACCTGCATACAAGTCTACATATTGTGCAACAACGAGGATATCAGGACATTGTCACAGGAATCTGGCACTTATTGGCGTTTTCTCTTAGCCAATCAATATGACTGATTTTGAAATTTCTGATACAATCTGGCACAAATATCTACAGTTATTTCTATCCAATTTGTTATATATATATATATATATATATATATAATTGACTTTCCCGACGATTTTGACGTATGAGGATCCGACAACCCAATTCAGTTTTTATGTTTGTGTCATATGTGACACTTCAGTCCCACTACTGACCTGCATACAAGTCCACATATTGTGCAACAACGAGGATCTTGGGACATAGCATCAGGAATATTTGCTGACATTTTTTGACATTGTCTTTCATCTCTTAGCTGATCAATGTGACTGATTTTGAAATTTCTGATACCACTCTGGACAAATATCTCCAATTTTTTTCTATCTATTCTCTCTCTCATATATATATGTATATATATATATATACACACACACACACAGAAGAAGGCCAGCTCTTTAACACTGAACTGAGTAGCTATGTACCCATCTAGCCTCACTCCTGCATACTTTTTATGTATGTGACACAAAGACTTTTGGGGGTCTTGAAAATGACTCTCCTCATGTGCCTCTTCAATCTAGCATCAGATCTGCAAATTTGATCATAAAACTGACATAAGTATCCTCACTAGCACATCCAGCATGATACAACCCTCCCACAAATTCAGCCTGAATATTTTTGGAATTTGTATAAAATATATATATATATATATATGAAATGCATGCAAAATTCACAAAATAAACAAATATGTATTCTATAATCACTTTTATTTTAAATTGTCACCCAATTTATACTTGGGTATATATATATATATATAAAATATTATATATTTTATAATTATAAAATATAATTGACTTCAAATCAGAAAAGTTCTGATGTTGATGTTAGTCCAACCATCTTTGATATCTTGTTGCTATTATAAGTGACAGCAGGCCTTTTTTCACATCCTTAGCACTCTATTTACTATTTTTGTCAACATCAAGGTTTTTTTTTTTGTTTTTTTTTTTTCAAATATTCCCAGTGCTCCTATAAGAATAGTAATGACCATCATTTTCATGTTCCCCAATTTTTGCATGTCTTGAGATTTTTCTACTTACTCTTTCAGTTATATATACTTATTGACAATATTTAATTCACATAAATCAACTCTGGTCTCCTGACCTGATTAAGGTTTTCATTTTGTTTCCTCCAATATTATTGTTTTGTTTTAGGTTTTCATATTATTTTAGTTTATTTATTTTAAATCTTGGTGAATAATAATAATGAACTATTTTAGTGAATATATCTCTTACTATTTGTAGTGTCATTTGCTGGGTCCTTCAAAGCAACAAAAGAGAAAGGGATGAGCTAACTTCCTCTCTATCAATCATAAAACTGGAAAATATATGGTAATATGAAAGAATCTCTGACTTGATTATGATTAGGATACCATAATAAACTAGGCTGTCAGGTTCTGGCATCTTGTCCTTCATGACATTTCATTAGTTAAGAGAAGTTGCTTGGTAATGACCCTCTCCTTTTTAGTTATCCTTTAACTGGTTTTATGGTTAGTTGTTTGATCATGATCTAGGACATTGTCATGCTATCAAGTTTGGGCAATTCAGTGGATAAGAAGTATTATTTAGCAGAGCTAGATCTCTTTACACTATTTAAAAATGGCCAGACTATTGTCCTCATCTTTATTGTTATATTCACAATATTTAAGCCTTTGTATGCTCCAGCATTCTTCAGGTAATATATGTTGGAATTTTGAACTGAACCCTTTATTTCATCCACCAGGGTAGATTGTTCTTGTTCCACATGCCATGCCTTTTCTGTGTATCTCAGTTTCAGTTATTTCCCTTTAGTAACTCAACTCTCCAAGTTGTTCACTTCTGCTGTGGCCAGATCACAACTCTTTGTGTCAAGTCACTGAATTACTTCAAGCAATGCTTTTATCCACTAAAAAAGATAAAAGGGTTTGGTTTGAAATTCCAATGTATATCACCTGAAGAAGGCCGGAGCATACAACAGCCAAAACACTGTAAATATGACAATAAAGATGAGGACAAAGTCCAATAAATGAAAATAAGAAATAAAGACAGTGGACATCTTTTAGTCCAACATAAAAATATATACTGGTTATAGGGAACAGTCCCAGACCTGACAGCACTCATGATACAGGAGACATTGCTAGTGTTATTTTGGATTGTTCAAGACATCTTAAGAGTACATAGGGTTAGTGTTCTTGGTCAGGTCCATCTCTTTTTCAGATAAAATGAGACTGGTACTATAGGGTTATATAATTACTTTAGTTTGGCCTGAGAGTGAACTGGCAAAAGACCTAATGATACTAGTCCAAATAATTAATGAAAGTTAGATTAGAAGCAACTAATAATCTTTGGTAATTTTTTTTTTATTTTAGTGTTTCTTCTCTATCAGTCACACTACAAATATGTGCAAGAAATCTGTGCATCTCTTTCTTGTTTCTGTCACTTGCTCTGACTTGGACACATATAGACACAAGTGTGCTTCCATAATGTTGTTTTATATTATAATTTTATTTCATAATGTTGCTTTTTTCTTCTGCAGATCTATCAAGTAAGAATGAATGCTTACATGTATTTTTCTCTACAGGAATTTTTTATTGGCTTGGTTCTTATATTTCATGCCTGTTTTGGGGCGTCTAAAAGGACATTTTTGTAAAAAAAAAAAAAATACAATTTTAAATTTGAAATACGTTAACAATTGTGCTCTTCATTCTAGGAACAGAATTTGCCAACCAAAAACAAAGGGATTTTCCTTGATATTTTTTTTAAGGTTAAAATTATTTTGCAGATTTTTAAGGAAACAGTTTCTTCCTTTTTATTTAGGTACTTCATATTATTTTTAACCTGGTGAAGGTCTTACTAATAATATTACTAATAATATACTCTCTTGACTATTCATAAGGATATTAAGAATATATGCAATTACAGAATATATAAACATTTTTATGACTCTCATAAAACGTGTTCTGTTGAAATAACAAATAAGCAATGCCTATAAAGCATTGCAGTAAGTTTTTGCTGGTATAATTAACTTAATTCAGTTAAAAACTTAAAACGGTACTCCTTGAAATTAAAGGTAAAAATCTTAAGTACTTTCAGCCATCACTGGTCATTATGAAGAAAAAGAAAAAAAAAACAATTTGAAATTTCTCAAACTATCCAAAATGGTGCTTGTGTTACTGTCAATTTGAAGTTTGAAATATTTCAATCTTATGATAACAAATGTGCCATAGTATGTAGTATAGTAGTATGTAGTATTTTAACTATTTAGCATTCAATTCACTTTGTAAATACTGGCTCTCAATGTTCAGCAGGCTTTAACCTGCCACATGCATACTCTGGCATAATATATGACAACATCACTTCAAATAGGAAGTCACATAAACAGTGTGATTTAGATCATCAATATTTATTGGGGAGTGAGTATATTAAATGCTAAAGGTTCCTTTTTTTCTTATGCTAAAAAGCTTTGTTTAATAGGATATAATTAAATGAAAAATTGCTGCCTCAGTATGCTTTATTCACTATATATATATATATATATATATATATATATATATTGTTTGGTTAAAGACCAAGAATGTTTTTTGATGAGACTCTTTTTGTTTATTTTGTCAATATTTTGGTAAAAAAGAAAATAATAATAAACAAGGAATCCTTAAAGACTTCTCATTAGTCTTTAAGCAAACTGATATAATGAATATCCATACACCTGGGTTCCCACTCACAGTAATATGATTGGCTGATGTCAGCCATAAATACAGACTGATGTGGAGGTATATGGGATGCCTATTGTCTTCACCTATTTCCTACGCCTATTGCCTACCACTTTGACGAGGACCAGTCCATTCTGGTTACCTGCTAGATTGTCCTATCCAGTTACAGTAGTCAACAACCACTTGCTACTTCAAACAAATATATCCCTTTCCGGAACATATCACAAACATATAAATGAAAAATTGCTGCCCCAACACACAGAATTTATTATTTCTTATAAATTTAAAGTCAGTCAGTTATGTGCCATGCGTAATACACACTTAGGTGATCAGGTATCTTTTGATACATGACTTGACGAAGCAGATTTTTTTCCCCACAGTAGGTTGCCATTTCTTTTTGCGGTATACTAGTTGCCATCAAAGGCTAGAGAACCTGGCCTGTCCTGCTATTTACCCATAGCTAGGGGGAGAAGAAGAGGATTCATACCTTTCCCATGGGTTTTAGAACGTAAGTGGATTAAAACGGAATTCAAACTCGGCTCTCCAATTCCTCAATCCAAGCTGCTATCCATTACTCCACTGTGCCTCCCTTATAAACTTAAGGTCTGTTAAAAATTGACAATCATGAAACAGCTTTTTGTAACTTTTGTTTGTAATATATACTCATTGAATCTCTTCTCTGTCAACCATTGTGGCATGCAATTGATGAGACTTTCAGTCAGGATATCTTGTGATGTAACATATTTCAGGAATAATTGGATTCATGCCTTTTACATGGACATTAATTCAGAATAAACATAAATAGACTAAATTGGAATTTGGTTGATTCCATTCTCCATACTGATAACCATTATGCCATCTTAGAGATTATGTTAATATAAATACATTTTATATTCTAATAGTTTATATATACACAAGTATTAGATAGTCATAGGCAAAAAATATATATATATATATACACACACACACATATGAAGAAAAATATATACGGAAAAAACAAACAAAAATCCTTATATACAATTTATATATTGACATATTAACATTAAAACAGTATAAATTGTATATAAGGATTTTTGTTTGTTTTTTCCGTATATATTTTTCTTCATACTGTCGGATCTATATCCATATATTTACTTATATACACATATGCAACATAAAATGTTCAAAAACACAACTATAAATACTCAAAACCATAATAAAACCCCAAAATTCTGCATTAAATTTCAGCCTAGGAAACTAATTTTTAAATACATTATTTACATTATTCAGACTATTGTCCTCATCATTGTCACCATATTTATTACAACATTTCAGCCATTGTACACTCCGGCCTTCAGGTGGTTGGAATGTCGAACTGAACCCTTTATTTCATTCACTGGGGTAGGACATCTGTGTATGAATTTCTGGGTATTATAAACCTAATGTCTCAGCAACCATTTTTACTAGTGCTCATATTGCAATTTTTTGCTGTTATCATTGCATGTTTTTCCATGTGTCCTCAAGGACACATGGCACAGTGGATAAAGGCGTTGGTTAGATCCAGTGACAGGACCCAAAGAGTGTGAGTTCAATACTCGGTTAAGGCAGTGGAGAACTTTCAAAGGGAAATTAACAGGAGATAACTGATAACTGACATCCATTAAACATGGCACGTGGAACTAGAACAGTCTACCCCAGTGAGCGAAATAAAGGGTTCAATTCAACATTCCAACCACCTGAAGAAGGTGGGAGTGTACAACGGCCGAAATGTTGTAATAAATATGGTGACAAAGATGAAGACAATAGTCCGAATAATGGAAATAATGTACATAATACTTCATCTCAGAAATATAGACAGATACTAGTTTTTAAATATACTGAATAATTAATAAACACACAAGCTGTTTATAAGTCAAATATAAATTATAATAATTATTTCAAATAAGCTCTTTAATAAAAATACAAGCTTAATTGGCATAATTAGAAGACATACATTTGTTGTTAGTAGCTGGCAAATGATACCATCAGAAAGGGAAAACATTTTTTGAATTTGTTTCAAACACTAAATTCTGATAGAAGCAAAAACTGTACAGCAAAATTTTCTTGAATTTTAAAACCATAAGATATTTTGTTCTTATACAGATATGTTTTACATCAAACATACATTATCATGTACAAAAACAAGGAAAAATCGCGAAAAAAAAAAAAAAAACAAGGAACTTCTGCAAACACACACACACACACACACATGCATATATATGAATAGGTCCCATATCAATCAGCTGGATGTCTTCCACAAATTTTGTCTCCGCAAAATCTGTGGCTATACTTTTGATGATAGTGCATCCAATGCTGATCTTCTTGCAAAATGCAACATTGAAACTTTCCTGATGCAGTCACACTTTTGCTCGGCTAGTCATGTTGCAAGGATGACAAGTGATGACAGAATACCTAAGGTCCTCATGTATAGCCAGCTCGTCAGTGGACGAAGAACTGTTGGATGGTATAAAGACAAGCTAAGGAATAACTGCTTAGCTGTCAATATGCCTCATACTAACCTTTAGTGAGTTGCCCAGGATAGAAATAACTAGAGACATTTGTGCCAGAGTGGTATCAGAAATTTTGAAATCAGTTGTACTGACTGGTTAAGAGACAAAAGACAATGGCGAAAGGCATCAGCAAATATTTTTGTAGCTATGTCTGGAGATCCTCGCTGTTGCACAATATGTGGACTTGTATGCAGGTCACTAGTGGGACTGAAGTGTCACATATGATACAAACATAAAAACTAAATCATGTTGTTTATATCGGAATTGACAGAAGATCCATCATATATATATATATATATATATATATATATATATATATATATATATATATATTATAAATTAATTGATTTAAAAATGTTTTTTTTTCACTACACAGTTCTAACCATCTTTTTCAAAAATGGAAGCTAAAAGTTTTGAATTTAATTTTGTAATTAAATTAAAGACATTAGTTCCATTTCATACTCAAGCGAATTTTGGAGTCCAAAATTTGCTTGAGGATGAAATGGAACTAATGTCTTTAATTACAAAATTAAATTCAAAGCTTTTAGCTTCCATTTTTGAAACATGGTTAGAACTGTGTAAAAAAAAAAAAACATATTTTAAATCAATTAATTTATAATATTAATGCTCTGTAAATTTACATTGAGCACTATTTTGTAAAAATAAAAATATCTATAAGAACACGGATTATATATCTTACTGTTCTTTCTTATATATATATATATATATATATATATATATATATATTTTATAAGTTTTAAAGTATGCTATATTTATGCATTAAAATGCTATAAAGTTATATGAAAATATTTTGCTTAAAAAATGCTGGAAACATTTGCATCAATGTAATACTTGTGTTCTGACACTGATAAGAAACTTGCAATTATCTTAGCCATTAACAATTTCAAGATGGCTGCATGGAAATTTTTCAAGATAGAGCAGCCTTTTTTATCTACAGGAGTTAAATCAAGTTTTACTTTAAAACAACAATTCAATACAGATTATGTTGACAACATTGGAGAATAAAATTGCATAATCAGATTAATTGTCATAACTGTTAAATCTGTATTTTTAAGCCAACAATGAATTGGTGTATTTTCTAACTACCAAATGGGATTTTTTTTTGTTTTATCACCTGGTTTGTTTTTCTCTAATTATTTCAAATGACAAAATGAATGTAATCTGTATTGATTTTTAACAAATGTTTAAGATATCTCACGTATTATTAAAATTAATTTTAACTCAATCTCTTAAAATTCTTATATTCTTACACATTGGATATTATTTGAATCTGTTATAAATCTGTCTATATTTCTGAGATAAGGTATCATATACACTATTTACATTGTTCAAACTATCATCCTCATCTTTATTGGCATATTTATCACATTTCAGCTGTTGTACGCTCAAGTCTTCTTCAAGTGGTTGGAATGTCAAACTGAACCCTTTATTTCGCTCACTGGGGTAACCTGTTCTAGTTCCATGTGCCATGTCTAATGGATGACAGTTAACAGTTATCTCCTGTTAATAAAGGCAGATCCTCATCTTTGTTGTTTTGATCACATTTTCACACGTGTTTTCCAGCTTTAAGTTCTCCACCACCTTAACCAGGTATTGAACTCACACTCTTTGAGTCCTGTCACTGGATCTAACTAATACCTTTATCCACAGTGACAGGACCCAAAGAGTGTGAGTTCAATACCTGGTTAAGGTGGTGGAGAACTTGCAGAGTGGAATTAACAAGATAACTAACATCCATTAGACATGGCACGTGGAACTAGAACAGTCTACCCCAGTGAGCAAAATAAAGGGTACAGTTCAACATTCCAACCACCTGAAGAAGGCTGGAGCATACAACAGCCGAAACGTTGTAATAAATATGGCAACAAAGATGAGGATGATAGTCCAAACAATGTAAATAGTGTACATAATACCTCACCTCAGAAATATAGACAGATGTTCAGTTCGACATTCCAAACATCTGAATAAGGCCAGAGTGTAGAAAGGCCGAAACGTTGTGATAAATATGGCAACAAAGATGAAGATGATAGTCCGAACAATGTAAATAGTGTCTATTATAAATATTTACAAGGTTTACCTTAATTTGACACCTGGTCAAATAGGATGTTGGAAATATGGAAAGATTGTGTTACATCAATTTTCCAAGTCAGGGTTAGGGCCTGCTTGTTCTGAAAATCTACATTTTAAATCTTGGCTTTAACTAACAAATTGATCACTAGCATTGGTGGGCAGCATTCAGCTACTTCAACCAAGTCAATCATGTGACTATTAATAGATAGATAGATAGAATCAGTATGGACATAGATATAAACACTGATGGCCTGATGATCCCTTAAGGTGTGACAATGACAGATCATGCAATATTGTGCTTTTATGCTGTTATATATACATATACTCTATTCTTGTATTGAGTATTCTTTCCTCATGTATAGAGCAAGTTTTTTCAACAAATATATATATATATATATATATATATATATATATATATATATATATATATATAAATAAATAAAAAGGGGTACTGAAGTTTTTTTTTTTTTTTTTGCCATTCTAAGTTTTATATTATAAAAGACAACCTCAAATCAGGCTTGAAATCTAAACCAATCCTCTTTTCTTTTTTTTTTTTTTAAAAAACTTTTCTTGGAACAGCTTTCCTGCCAATTTAGGAAGAACTGTTATAGCTTTAGCTGTTATTCTTATAGATTTATATATGTGTTGTGACACTCTGCCATCTATCTTAGAATTTGTTTTTATATTGTCCTGTGTGGCTTTGTCATTTCAAACCTATCTATATTCTTGATTTCTTTTTTCTTTTATGCTTTTGTCAAATTCAGTTTTCATTTCATATTTATTTGTTTTCTCTCTCAATTTCATTTATTGTTTTTTTTTTTTTAAATTAAATAAAATTTTGGTATAACTTTGACTCAGATTTGAGAAGTTGGCATCTGAGAAAATCCTGAAATGTCTGTAAACTTTAACCAATACCATTTGGTCTATGAGCAAAAGCAGGTGTGAAACTGTATGTACTCTATTTTGGACTGCTGAATGTTGGTCTTTATTTTCTCTTGAAATAAAGCAGAACTTAAAGACCATATTTGATTTGACATATTTTTCTCAAAAAACTTTGCTCATTACAATGGAATTGTCATCCAGTTGCATTTTTCTGTGTTTTTGTTTTTTGCATTCCTATTATTTATGAAAACAAAAAAAAATCACTTTAGAAATTTTAATGTTTGTGACGTTTAAACATTACAGATATTGTTGTTAGTGTTTTATTTGGTATCTTTGTTTTTGCGATTGCATATTTAATGTTTTTGTCATACCCTTTTATTATTATTATTTTAAATTAAACCTCTAACCAAAAGCTGCTGTTATTTCCCCAGTGTACATTGTGAGAATTAATTATATAACCGTTCCTGTCAGTTCTTTGTCACTTTCTCAACCCTCTTCCCCACCTCCTGACATCATATTACTACATAGAGACTGACCTTCACATATTATGGTTTTACCAAAATATGTTATTTGACATTCCTGACCTCCTTTAGTGTCATAGAGTACATATTGCTTTAAAACCTTACTACCCTCTCAAACCAAAAAAAAAAAAAAATCTATAGTTGTCACTAAAAATAACCAGGTGTAAATATGTCCCTGACAAAGGTTAAAAGAACACTGACATTTTGATAAAAACAACAAAAATAAGAATACTAATCTAAAGTCATGGTGGAATAATGGATAGTGGCTTGGATTGAGGAATCGGAGAGTCGAGTTTGAATTCCAATCGAATCCATTACATTCATTTACATGCTAGTACCCTTGTGAAAGGTATGAATCCTCTTCTCCCCCCCAGCTATGGATAAATAGCCTCATCAGTCATGTATCAAAAGATACATTATCGCCTAAGCAAGTATCATGTCTGACTGAGTCTTAATATGCCATCCCATTTATCTTTCCTCAATCTTAAAATCTCCAGTTTTATACTCTGTCTAGCACCTAAAATCATCTAAAAATAATGCAAATCTTGTTTTAAACAACTAGTTGAAGCTCCATCAATTGTTTTCACAAATATCCTCATCTTTATTTACATTATTTGGACTATTGTCCTCATCTTTGTTGCCATATTTATCACAACATTTTGGCCATTGTATGCTCCGGCCTTCTTCAGGTGGTTGGAATGTTAAACTGAACCCATTATTTCGCTCACTGGGGTAGTTCTAGTTCCACATGCCATGTCTAATGGATGTCAGTTATCAGTTATCTCCTGTTAATAAAGGCAGATCCTCATCTTTGTTGTTTTGATCACATTATCACACATGTGTTTTCCAGCTTTTTTAAACATATAAGATTTAATACTTTCATTATTCCACAAATTATTTTGACTCGTATCCTTATCTTTGTTTGAATTAAATTTCTGCTAGTGTCCTCTTATTATTTAATGAATTATTCAGAATCAGTTTTGGTCAACATGTTCACTACTTTCCTCATATATCCTTAGTAATCTTGGTACAAAAAGTTTTGTTCATCAATTTTTCTACTCCCTTAATTGAGATTAAAAAAATTGCTAAATTCCAATTCCTGGATGATGAGCAGAGACAAAATATCATTGCAGTAGATCAAAGGACTCAATATAGTAAACACAATGATGAGGATACTAGTCATGTAATAATAAGAATGCTTTATCTGAAAGCTTCTATTTTTTTGAAATTGTAGTGATCAAAACAACAAAGATAAGGAACAAATCAAAATTTCCCATGTGCTGGTAGATTATCAGATTTATAATGTAAGGTTGCTTGTGGCATTTTTTTTTTTTTTTAGGCAATCGAAGATCCTTTGTGGTTGTCAAAAGATAAGGAAACTAATCCAAATAATCCATAAAATAATGACAATATATCATCTGATAAAAATGTCACCATTAATGAACACATCAATATTTTTTCTATTTTATTCATAATTTATTGAAATTAATTTCTTTAATCTTAATTGGGTTTTATCATGTTTTAATTGATCAGTTCTTTGGCTTATTTTAAATTACAGCTGTTTTTCTTCAAATGTTGACCAAGACTTTTTTTTTTTTTTTACACTTCTTTTTCAATAGTGGCATTGTCCTTAAACTTAATTTTCTTGCATAAATTTTGTGTCCTGAGTATGATGATAAACTACATCCGTGTCCTGCATAAGACAATAAACTACAGCCAACAACAAGGCCTCTGATCAGGAGGCTTTGAGGAGCACGGAACCACCTCTTAATTGCTGGTGTTCCCAGGTCCACTCTGACCCAGGGTGGTAGCATCTGTTTGGGCCCCAACTATGGGTAAATAGTTAACCCCCAAACTGGGTTTAATACATTCAATATACATACTTCAATACATTTTTTGATGAAAAATTATTACCAGCAATACATTTTTGTAAATAATTATTACCAACAATACATTATTACCAGCAATACATTTTTAAAAAAAATATTACCAACAATAAAAATCTTGTCAGCATTACATAACCCATTGAGTTTGATATGCCACAAACCAAACCAAACTTGCTTAAATTTTGAAGAAAAATTGTTATTGTTAAAGAACTAAAATGATTTCTGGTAAAATGATAATAGCCAAAGAACATTTCAGCTGAAGTACGACTAAGAAACCAACAAAGATAAAGATACTCTGATGTAACTTTAATGAAATTATCTCAAAGCCAAATACCAACGTCATTTACCAAACCCCCAACATCAGTCCTGTTTTTCTCATTTAATTTTTATTATTAGAATTACACTAACTTAATTTTATTTACCAATTGGCTTCTATTTCTAAAAAGACTGTCTGTTGTCTGGAAAGCCAGACAAGCTAATGAGAATTTATTAATCTTGTGGGTGATTACTGTAAATAGGGTCAGAGCATAAATTTAGGAAATTGTCTCTTATCAACAAAGTCTAGTCATTTAGCATCCAAATTATAACTAAGGACAAATCCATGGCTGAATAAACAAAATAATTTCTCTCTCTCTCTCTCTCTCTCAGATAAAATAATTTCTCTCTCTCTCTCTCTCTCTCTCTCAGATAAAATAATTTCTCTCTCTCTCTCTCTCTCTCAGATAAAATAATTTCTCTCTCTCTCTCTCTCTCAGATAAAATAATTTCTCTCTCTCTCAGATAAAATAATTTCTCTCTCTCTCTCTCAGATAAAATTATTCATGACTTGTTCATTATGAAATTACACACACACACATGTTTTGTTGAATATGACAGACAAGAAAAATGTAAAAACAACAAAAAGACATTTGAATTTTTTTTAAAATATTTAATGTTTGTTCCTTAATTTAATCAAATTTTATTCATGTTGGGTTGTTTGTTTTTATGATTAATGCTTCTAGTATTTGTAGACAACAGGTGCTAGAATTCTTCATCTAAGTGCTGTGTCCCATCAGGACATAGGCGATCACGGCTCTCCACAACTTCCATTTACATTGATTTAGTGTTCTGATGTTCCGTGTCCTTAAAACTATGTTTTGTTTGATGCAATTTTTATAGTAATAAAAATATAGTTAGATTGAAAAATCATTTAATTGGTAAAATATATAATTGCTTATATTAAATTATATTTTATATAAATAAAACATTACTTATATATATATATATATATATATATATATATATATATATATATATATATATATAAAAAGACATTTTATGTTTATACATCTTTTTTATAGATACAATTATTTAAGTAAATGCTCTGTTTATAATAAACAGTATTAACAAAATTTACTGGCCTGAATGTCCAAGAAATTGTCATAGAAAATATGCGTCCTCCAACAGGAATTGAACCTGTATCCTATACAGAACTGTCATATAGCCTGATGTGCTTTTACCGATTTCCCCAGAGAGGAGTGTTTGGTTAGCAAGATCAATTTTACTGTTTTTAAACTACAATTTTCCATGATTCTGTCATGTACATTCATTCATTATAAACAGAGCATTTACTTAAATATTTGTATCTATAAAAAGAACATATAAACATAAAAATGTCTTAAAAATAATTGTTGGACTTTGTCCATTTCATAATGTGTGTGTGTGTGTGTGTATATATATATATAAAAAAATAGAGAAAGTAAGTAGCTGACTGTCTCCCACTATCAATCAATATCACCTTGTTTAACAGTGGGAATGATGTGTTGAAACACTCATTCAAATTCCAGCGCAAATAAATGCTCATAATAAAAAAAAATAAATCTTAAACAGTCAAACATGAAGAGAAATTAACAACATGTAAAAAAAATTCCCTTGAAAATGTCTAAATAAGTGGGTAAAAGCACTCGGAGCAATGGACAAATTTTGTAATCCTACCAAATGGGGAAAATGTAAGAATGTTGGAAAGGTTTTACTTGTCTGTCAATGAAACATGTTTAAAAGAAAGGTTGCTGTCTAAATATACATCAATATCTCTCTCACTATATATATATATATATATATATATATATATATATATATATATATATATATATATATAGATAAATATATAAATATAGATAAATATATATATTTATAATTATTTATATATATATGTGTGTACTTATTACAAAAGCGCTCAATATCAGAGATAGAGCTTCTATCCAACCAAATATATATATATATATATATATATATATATATATATATATAGAGAGAGAGAGAGAGAAAAAAGAGACAGACAGAGAGTGTATCCTATATGTAGGCTTTCACCTTATTATTAAATATTTTAAAATGTGAAGTAAAAATAAACATTTTATAATCAAAAGATGAAATATTTAATTATTATTAGTTTTATAAGTATTTTTTCATCTTAATTTTAGTCATCTTTAGACTTCATAATCATAGCTTTTTAGTTATCTGAATCTCTTTGGTGACAACTTGTCAGCCATTATTAATTTTCTACTAATATTTCTTTCATCTTAATTGCTTTTCATTACAACAGTAAACAGTGCAGGCCATAAATAAATAAATAAACTCCAAGCCAAAAATGTCCTATTTTGTTTCCATCATGACTTGCAAATAATCTCCAACACTGACAGATTTTCTGACAAACAACCTTACTTCTGAGATCTGCAACACATGGATTGAGGCTATTTTTCCATTTTAGCAATTTGATACCAAAAGTAAAGGTAATCAAGGAAACCTTTTTAAAAAGAAGTTATTATAGGTAACATATCAATAAAGGAACTAATTGTGTAACACTTGAGTGACTTCTGCATAAGTTGTGAATTCTGAACCTTTATTATGTAATATAACAAAATACAATTTTTATGTAATAATTGTAATAGTCACACATCTTCAACAACAAAGACATGAACTTAACAAAAATTATGGTCTATAATGCTATTGTCATTTCAACTTTGCTATATGGTTGCAAAACCTAGACTCTATATTGTCGTGATATCCAAAAATTAGAACGCTTTTACCAGCAAAAGTTTTGTTCAGTCGAATTGCTGATCATTAAAGACTGTCATGTAGAATAGAAGAGTCAAGGTTTTGATGTCAAGTCTTATTTAGTGAGCTCACTTCCAGCAAAAGACCACAGAGTTGCCCTCTTCAAAGATAAAAGGACTAACTCAAAACAGCACTGAAAGCCACTGGAGTTGAACTTAAATTGTTTGAAACACAAGCACAAGACTGTACCAACTGGTGATGTTCTATCATCATCAGCACCAAAAACTGTGAAGCCACCAGAAGAGAAAAGGAAGACGTCAAACAAGAGATGCTTGAGAACATTGACTCCATCCTCCATTATCATTACTATGCAGTCAATGCCATTGCCTCTTTCAGGCAAGAATTGGTCTACTTAGTCATCAATGCCATCATCATAAACGAAGCAATTAGAAAAGGAAAAATTAAATTCTTGGATATGAGATAAAGCTGTCACCGACAATGAAATATCTTTTTAAATTTAATAAAGGAACAGATTAATTAAGTTCATTGACTTATTTTAGTTGTGAAATTTTGGACCACTGTTTTATTGAACATGAATAAATTGTTTCAAAATTTTTTTTTCATTGCATCTCAATATTAAAACTTCCAAAGAATTGTCATTTTTGATGGCATAGGTACACTAGTTCTTCAATAAAATACCTTACTTTTGGACTACTGTATATAATAACATATTGATATGCCTTAATATTAATATAGCAGCATCATTATCAAATCAAAAAGAAACTGGAGAGAAGCTTTGTATTTTAATCTGATTAACCATTTTTTTAGAATCTGACTACTTATATATATATATATAACCAACACATATACACATTGAAACAATGAAACTTTGGTGTAAGAACTTAGAAGTTTGAGTTTTCACTCAGTTTATTTTTTTAACTATTACCTTCCTCTTTTTTGTAACTTTCTATGATGACAAATTATGGTTGAAACATGAAATTAAATTCAAATTATATGATATGTGGAATGAATGAACAGGCTTTAGTTTTCCCAAATTTCATGCAATTTACCATATTTAATTGTGTATAAGATCCTCCCCTACTGTCAAAACTGCTCAACATCTTCTGAGTCTTATATGTGAAATTATTTGGAAAGTTAATAACAGTAGTTATTTATAGTATGTCATTTAATGTAGTAAATAAAATTTAAAACTCTAAAGAAACAAATACAATTAAATTTCTTGGGATGGAAGGCAACAGAATTAAAGATATAAGTCTAAAAAATAATTGAGCAATCAAGAATATTTTTTTCTGGTACAAATCAAATCTTAAATAGATATTTTGGTATAAATGTACACTTGTGGAAATACATCAGCTTTTAATTTTTTTGTGAGGTGGGGGTCTTGTGAGGTGGGTAAAGAACTATTTTACTCCCACAGTTTCACTGTGTTGTATACCTTGAATGCATTTCGTCATTTCATCCTTTTAATAAAACTCTTGTTGTTATTATTACAGCTGGCACAACCTGACTCTGGTCCATAAGGGCACGTTAATGTACGTTCACTTGGATAGTAAAACAAAGTCAAAAGATGTCAAGAATTATCTTAACCTTGACCCCCATGTCTATTTTGGGGGAGGACAAAATTTTGTCAAAACCAAAGGTAAGTTTTAACGTCTCTTTATGCATGAAATCATCATAAAAATAAATCCCTTTTTATGCAAATTAATATTTATGTACGGTTGCTGTATATTTCTGTAAACACCTTCTGAAGCATAAGCTGGGCTGCAACCACACCCAATGATACTGCTGCACTTTCAGTAGCAAGTCAATCTAAAAACAATTTGAATATCGTTCTTTTGATTTAATTTTGAATGTATCTTCTAAATCATATTGTAATTTAAAATATTGTAACAAGAGTGAACTAAGGAAGAAAGAAGTATTCTCCCTTTTTTTTTATTTCCCCCATTATGAGCCTTATTATATCCATGATCTAATAATACCATATTTCACAGAGAGAACAAAGTGGCTGAAAGGAAAAGGAATGACGAACATGTTTTGTTCTCAGAGAGATTTTTATAAAGCTACATCATACACAAAATTAGATGACGTCACACATTATGAAATGGACAAAGTTCGACAAATATTTTAAGACATTTTTATGTTTAACATTCTTTTTATAGATACAAATATTTCTTCCTGTCAGAGGATGAAAATTTCTCGGACATTCAGGCTGGTGTAAATGTTGTTAATACTGTTTATTATAAACAGAGCATTTACTTAAATATTTGTATCTATAAAAAGAATGTATAAACATAAAAATGTCACAAAATTTAGATCTACATATATACACATGTCTCTCATGGAGAAATTATAACATATATGCAACAACAGCCTGTCTCCCCTTTATATTTCTTTCCGCAGCTGCACAGGATAGCGTACGCACAGGACATTTATTAAAATTCATTTGTATATCAGATAACTGACCATATCTATGAGTATGATTTGATCATCTTTAATTTTAAATGAATTTTCTAAATCATATTGTAAGTTAAAACAGGAATACATTGTTGGGTATGAGTTTAAGTTGCAATATTTCATGTCTGGATTCATACCTTTCCCATGTGGTATTAGTGCAAAATGAGCACAAACTCTTCCAGCTGGAGTGTGAACTCAATTCATTGATTCCATTTTCTGTGTTGTTAACCACTAAGCCATCTTCACTTCCCTGAAAATCTTTAACAAAGTACAAAAATAGATGCTTCCATACATTGGGCATCTGCATTAGAGAAATAGTTGTCTGCAGAAAATTGTCAGTCTGAGTGCCCAACTCTCTTGCCTTGTACCACACTAAATAGTATTTAATATCTGGACAACTAATACAGAACTATAATTAAAAAGTTATTTTTGCAGACCATTAGGGAAATTGATCCTCACTTATATGGCCTTGTACCAAATTAAACTTTAACTCAAATATCAACATTCTTGTATAAGTTCTATCTTCACTGTTAAAAATCTTAACCTTTATCACATTCAAAATGTATTACTTTTACTTACATTGTATATGGCTGTAATAGCTAAGTTTTTGATTTCAAAGTCATTGCCTTTGTAGGATATGATAACACAAGAGTAAAATTCAAACACACTATTGTTCATTGTTTGGAGCCACCTGTAGTATCAGGACAAATTTATAGCTGAACAAAGTGGCCTGCAGAGTACTAAAGGTTAACTTAATGTGGAAACTACACATTAAAGTGACCAACATGGTACAAATGATTTTCAATGCTTAATTTAGATATTTTTTCAGTATGTTGTCTATCTGCTACTCTTGGGTCTTCAATAGGTAGGT
The DNA here is from genome assembly GCA_903632075.3 of Acanthosepion pharaonis. NCBI lineage: Eukaryota > Metazoa > Mollusca > Cephalopoda > Sepiida > Sepiidae > Acanthosepion > Acanthosepion pharaonis. The sequence goes on from CAHIKZ030005544.1 coordinate 1,290,262, forward strand.
TGGAATAAGTGGAACATTGGAAATCTTTTACAAAATTTAATGAGGAGGCTTTGTGAAAAAATCCTTGGAGTGGGAAGGATTAGTTTAGAATTTAGTTTATTTGAATGGGGAAATGACTTGTAAATATATACCGAGATATTTAATAAGAGTTAAAACAATTTTCTTCTATATCAAATTTTTTACTGCAAATATAAACTTTAGAAATGCTGTTTGTTGTTTCATGGCTTGTCATGCATTGTTGTATACAACCATAAACTGATCATGAAAAGGTATGAATAATACCAAAGTTTCACTCTTGTCAAAAACTTATAGTATTCCTCAAGAAAATGCAGTATCCTTGTTTATTTCTTTATTGTCACAAATTCCTGCAACAGCGAAAAAGTGTTTCCAGTCATTGTGTTTGCCTTTGCTGGTTTAGGTTTTTGTGAAATTTCAATTGGGATTTCTTTAGAAAGATCAAGACATTGTTCATAAGAGCCACTTCCAAATTCTCTTTTCTCAGCCATTGCTTTAAATTTATTTTGAAGACAACAAAAACAGACAGAACATTACATATTTAAAGTATTAATTTGATTTGCTATGATTTAAATTCAATGAATTATAATTTGAATTAATTTTTTTAATCTGTATCAAATCAGTTTTGCAATTCTAAATGATCATTTGACTTTTGTTTTTTTAGAATTGCAATTTATTCTAGAAAGTTTCCATAAAAATAAGTGTGAAGGTTGAAATAAGAGCTAGAAGGTGGGATTTTTCAAAACTTAAGAGCTGATAAGTGAGCAAGTTACAATCATTACAGACCTAAAAGTACATTATATAATGTTGTTTCCTCTCAATTGTTACAACAAAAACAAATCATTTTAAATGAAGTTAAAATTAAAAACTCCTTACATAAGGAGCATTTAATATCTAAGAATAAAACAGAATTAATATTTTTAGGTCACTACCTGAAGGCTGTTTTATTTTGACTGAGATTAAATAGATCTTAAATGTTCTGAAATTATTTGAAACCTCATAAATTTCTTTGACAAGATTTCATGTTGTAGCAGCAAATTTTAAGAGGTTTAAAAATCTTTCTTTAAATACAGGTTTTATTTTAATGTTATTTTATTTCATTTTAGGTTTGAAAGTTACACAAAACTTCATTGGCTGTTTACAGAACATCTACTTCAATGATGTGTCAGTTCTCTATGATTTAAAACATGGAAATGGCTCAACACAATACCATGGTGGACCTAACGTGCAGTACGGCTGTGAACCAATTCAGAATACGCCACTGTCCTTTCCACGTATTGGAACTCTGCTTTCTCTTAACCTTACAGACAAATACAACCTTGAATTACAAATGCAGTTTAGAACCATCCAAGAAACTGCCATCCTTTTATATATTGGCCTGACCACTTTCGATAGTCAGACAGGCACTGATTCTGGGATTCTAGAGGTAAAGATATATTATTTGCTCTCATTTCAGATAATTTATTTGTATTTTTTTAATTATTGAACAAACTGAAATCCTTGATATCATGGGTAGGACCTCTTAAACAAATTGACAGAAAATTAACATACACTTAAAGATGATACCAATTTTGATCTGGGTACAGAAGGAGTAGATGTTTTAATAAAATTTTTATCCTTCAGCCTTTGACAAAGAAACAGTAATGGCAGTGCACATCTGAGTTTTAGATGGTGATGCATGCTGCAATATAAAGGTTCTATGTAGTAAGAGTCTAGTGTCAGCATGTATAATGTCACAAAGATGTACACATGCACTTTGCATTCAGAGCTGTTTTAGAGAGAACAGGTAATGGATATTTCAGAAGATGGGGGTCTTTTTGAAGAATTGTTGTACATGTTGGATTGTATCTGTCTATATTTTTGAGATGAGGTATTATGTACACTATTTACATTATTTGAACTATTGTCCTCATCTTTGTCGCCATATTCATTTCAACATTTTGGCCTTTCAGTATCTGTCTATATTTCTGAGATAAGATATTATGTACACTATTTACATTATTTGGACTATTATCCTCATCTTTGTCACCATATTTATCATAACTTTTTAAACAGTGTATGCTCCGATCTTCAGGTGGTTGGAATGTCAAACTGAACCCTTTATTTTGCTCACTGGGGTAGACTGTTCTAGTTCCACATGCCATGTCTAATGGATGTCAGTTATCAGTTATCTCCTGTTAATTCCCCTCTCCAAGTTCTCCACCACCTTAACCAGGTATTGAACTCACACTCTTTGTGTCACTGGATCTAATGCCTTTATCCACTGTGACATCTGTCCTTGAGGATTATATAATAATGTATAGTAATGTACATACATTATGAAATGAACAAAGTCCGACAATTATTTTAAGACATTTTTATGTTTAACATTCTTTTTATAGATACAAATATTTAAATAAATGCTCTGTTTTTAATAAACAGTATTAACCAATATTTACCAGCCTGAATGTCCGAGAAATTTTCATAGAAAATATTCGTCCTCCAACAGGATTCGAACCTGTATCCTATACGGAATCGTCATATGGCCTGACATGCCTTTTTACCGATTCGGCCATTTCATGATGTGTGACGTCATTTGTTTACATTTGATACGCCATGAGCAGATATGAATGTACATGAGAGATTCATGGATGATTGAAGTTTATAAGCAGTAAATTTGACCATGCCAACTGAACGATCCTCTGTGGCCGAATCGGTAAAAAGGCATGTCAGGCTATATGACGGTTCCGTATAGGATACAAGTTCGAATCCTGTTGGAGGACGAATATTTTCTATGAAAAATTTCTTGAACATTCAGGCCGTTAAATGTTGTTTAATACTGTTTATTATAAACAGAGCATTTACTTAAATATTTGTATCTATAAAAAGAATGTATAAACATAAAAATGTCTTAAACTAATTGTCGGACTTTGTCCATTTCATAATGTGTGACATCATTTGTTTACATTTGATATGCCATGAGCAGATATGGATGTACGCGAGAGATTCATGGATGATTGAAGTTTAAAAGCAGTAAATTCAACCTTGCAAACAGAACGATCCTCTGTAGCTGAATCGGTTAAAGGCATGTTAGGCTATATGACGGTTCCATATAGGATACAGGTTTGAATCCTGTCAGAGGACAAATATTTCCTATGAAAATGTCTGACATTCAGGCCAGTAAATGTTATTAATACTGTTTATCATAAACAGAGCATTTACTTAAATATTTGTATCTATAAAAAGAATGTTAAACATAAAAATGTCTTAAAATAATGTATATGTTGGATTGGTGGTGCTTTAATGTCCGCAGAAGTTGTGAAAAGATGATTCCTACACCCACAGACCAAATTCTGGATAGCCGTTTAGTATAGCTCACTAAGATTGATACATTGTCAGGGTAGCAGTGTGTGAGTACCCAGTGGCCATATCAGAGATTAGATCAAATGTAGGCACATGACTGTCAACACAGACTGTTGGAATTCCTTTACTTGGAGCAGAATTGCAAGCAAACATGTATCTAGTCAGACTATCACTTACACCAGCACAATTCATACATATCTCTTTTTGTGTTACTGGAATTTTGAATGATGCCTTGTAGCATTCAGTGATAAGAGCAGGTTCCACCTTCATGAAAGTGAAAGTTGTTTATATATATGATGTTAACTTAAAGAACTTCCAGAATATATTTACTCCTGAAATACAGACCCAAACTATGATATCATGTTCTAGTTACAGCTGTTGTTTGCCTTTGATCTTGGTTGAGGAATTATTTGACCAGTGCTAGGTACTCTTATGTACCAACCACAAGTGCCAGAAAACTTACTTCGTTTACATCCCTCCATGCATCTGGATAAAGGTTATTTGATAAAAAATGCTTATTATTTTTCAAAACTTTTCCCAGAACCATTGGGGTTAAGGCCACATTACATTGAAACACTAGTTTCCAGTACAATCACCAAAGTTATGCAATGTTGAGCTTGGTCAGATGAATGACCGCTTGAAAATACCAGGTGCTGTAAGCTTGTATGTGTGGGTGGTGTAATAGATAATGGCTCAGAAATTTTAATTGGAGAGCCAAGTTCAAATTCCAGTTGAGTTCATTATATTCACTTATATACAAATACTCTTGAGAAATGTATGAATCCACATCTTCTCCCTCCAGCTATGGGTTAATTAGTAAGGCTTGTATAACTAAAACCATTATTATTGTCAAAAGAAAAAATAAAACAAAATTGTGTACAAAATATTTATATTTTAGCACTAAATAACCCATAGAGGTTCATATGCTACTAAGCAAGAACAACCAACCAGAATTATTATCCAAACTGGCACATTTATTAAACTTATACAAAAATTCCCACTTGTCTATTTATTTGAATCAGTAGTCTTTAAAAAAAATTCTCCACTAGCCTGACTATTGTTTGGTATAAAAGAATATATAAAAAATATTGTTCTGCTGCCATTTTGGCAACAGGAAGTTGATATGCTCTTCTGGTAATGTAATATCCATCCTAAGATTATCTGTTTTGCTCTGCAAATGTTCAACAATTTCCTTGACCAGCATGATCACCATTCATGTAGTCTACTAAAAATTTATAAGAAGTGATGGAACAATGTCTGACCCATTCAATTAGCTCACTTCCAACTGTTCCTGTATTCATTAACAGGTGCAAGAAACATGGTATAATGTACCGCAGGATGGTATTTGCCATATGTACATATGGACTAACAAACATATAGATGGTATGCATGTAATGTTGATACACTTATTTTGTAATCCATACATATATTCAACTGTGTATGTGATCACTATATAATCTTGAATAAATTGAAACATATTTTTATGTTTTTCAATTTTGTTTATCAGTGTATATCAGAATTTTCAGTTACTTATGTTTATACGACACAGCAAATTTTGTAGAAGAAAAACAAAAACAGTAATTGTTGTTGTATTTTAATACCAAATGCATTTGAATATATTGTACATGGGAATTGGTATTAACTTTTTTTATTCATACCTACTGACGTTATTTCATTGATTAGCTTTAGTCATTTTCTGAACTTATAAAATGAGATAGTTTTTGTAGTAGGTTAAAAAAAATTCAAGATTAAGCACTGAAATTTTCTAATTTTGACCTACAATTGTTTTTATTAAGTTTCAGAACTAAATCTGTATGTTATACATTGAAAATTAGAAAAAAAGGGATTGTCAGCGGTCAGGAATTAATATAAACATTACTAATAGAATATGATTAATATTAATTTTATCAAAATTTCAGATAAAACCTGTGTTGCATTTAAAGTTTCTAGTTGAAATTAAATTCTTTTCTCAAAATGTATCTAAGAATGTAATAATAATAATTGTGGATTTGACTTTTTTAAAATTTTATATTTTTTTTGATAATTTGCTTAAAAAACACTTCTTATAAATAATTAAATTTTCTTTAATTTTAAAACAGCAGAAATTCTGAACACAATATTTCGCCACTTTTATTAACCCTTTCGCTGCTGCATTGTTGCCTGGCTGTGCTGGCCCATTTTTGGAAAAATAGGAAATTGCCATTTACTGGAAATAAGTGACTATAAAGGCACTGATGTTAATGCCTCAGGGGTGCTGCCATTTTAGTTTTAATCAAGTTCTATACAGACTGAATAACACACAATATAATAAGAATACATTGTAACACAGATTGTATTGTATATGACTATATGTCCATGTTAGTTTGGAAATAGCACTAAGCACTAGTATAGTACAAATGTTAGTGACCAGCATTTTACAGTGTCTTGAAAATGTATATATACATAAGTTGCATGCAATGTTTTTTAAAGGTGTATACACCAACAGAAGTGGAAGTGTTAATAATTTATTTATTCAAATCTAAATAGAAACTCATTCTGGGTATGACAATAAACTATATCCAGGGTAAGACGATAAACTACAGGAGGCTTTGAGGAACATGGAACCACCTCTTAATTGCTGGTGTTCCCAGGTCCACCCTGACCTGGGGTGGTAGCACCTGTTTGGGTCCCAGCTATGGGCAAATAGTTAACCCCAAAACTGAGGTAAAAAGCATTATAAAAGTGTAAAAATAGGTTTTAATACCAGAAATATTTTGTAAAAAAAATTATTACCAGAAATAAATTTTTGAAGAAAAAAAAAATATTATCAGCAATACGTTTTTGAAAAAATATTATTACCAGCTATACGTTTTTGAAAAAAAAAATATTACCAGCAATACATTTTTGAAAAAATATTACCAACTATACATTTTTGAATAAACAATATTACCAGCTATACATTTTTGAGGAAAAAAATATTAACAGAAATAGATTTTTGACAAAACAAAAATATTACCAGGAAAAAAAATAAAAGTTGTCAAAATTAAATAACCCATTGAGGTTGATATGCCATAAAACAAAACAAAAAAACTAAATAGAAAATGTTAGCATTAAGGATGCAGACATGGTTAAGCAGAAATGACAAAATTATTAATAAGAGAAAAAGAACAAAGCAAAATAATACAAGACAATGCAAGGCAAAGCAACTATAAGACAATAAAAAAGTTCACAAATTAGAAATAGTATTCACATGTAAAAATGGATACAGTAAAGTGATTATAGGCTTTTAATTGGCTAGGAAGAAATCCCAGCATGCATCTGTAGGATTTGTCTATAAATTTTGGGAGGGGAGATTTTTAGCCTTCATTCTTGAGATTGAAACCATCTGTTAGAAACATTGTATTTTGTTATTTTTTTCTTTTGTTTATTATTTTATCTTCTAGATTCAAGACAATGGGTTATTTTGAATTAAGTGATAGTTATTATCTTCAGATCCAGCAAAGACTTACAATCATTTCCTTGTATACATTTATTAGTGGGATTCATTTTGTAGTAAATCATCACTAAGATCAACAACCATTTGTTGAATGATATTTACATTCTCTGGTCTTGTAGAAAGTGCCTTTCATCAGTAAATTGAATTAAAGAATAGTTACTTGACAGAATTAAATAAAATGCTATTGATGGTTTCATCTGCTTCAGTGTCCATTGAAGAAATTCAGTGAAATTTTCATTATTTCTTCTTGCATATTTTTATTCACAGGTTTGGTTATTAGATGGATATCCCAACCTCAAGTTTGTTCCATTCAGCAAGAGGCAGAATATAACGCAGTCAATCCCAATCACAACTCATGTGAATGATAACCTGTGGCATACACTGCATCTGACATTTAAAGACCAGTAAGTCTTCTAATGTTGTCTTCATCAAAATATATTGTTATATTTTGAGTCCACTTCTTCCATTTTATTGTCATTTGAGTCCACTTCTTCCATTTTATTGTCATTTAAGTCCACTTCTTCCATTTTATTGTCATTTAAGTCCACTTCTTCCATTTTATTGTCATTTGAGTCCACTTCTTCCATTTTATTGTCATTTGAGTCCACTTCTTCCATTTTATTGTCATTTGAGTCCACTTCTTCCATTTTATTGTCATTTAAGTCCACTTCTTCCATTTTATTGTCATTTGAGTCCACTTCTTCCATTTTAGTGTCATTTGAGTCCACTTCTTCCATTTTATTGTCATTTAAGTCCACTTCCATTTTATTGTCATTTGAGTCCACTTCTTCCATTCCATTGTCATTTGAGTCCACTTCTTCCATTCCATTGTCATTTGAGTCCACTTCTTCCATTTTATTGTCATTTAAGTCCACTTCCATTTTATTGTCATTTGAGTCCACTTCTTCCATTTTATTGTCATTTAAGTCCACTTCCATTTTATTGTCATTTGAGTCCACTTCTTCCATTTTATTGTCATTTGAGTCCACTTCTTCCATTCCATTGTCATTTGAGTCCACTTCTTCCATTTTATTGTCATTTGAGTCCACTTCTTCCATTTTATTGTCATTTGAGTCCACTTCTTCCATTCTATTGTCATTTGAGTCCACTTCTTCCATTTTATTGTCATTTGAGTCCACTTCTTCCATTTTATTGTCATTTGACTTCTTCCATTCCATTGTCATTTGAGTCCACTTTCTTCCACTTCTTCCATTTTATTGTCATTTAAGTCCACTTCCATTTTATTGTCATTTGAGTCCACTTCTTCTATTCCATTGTCATTTGAGTCCACTTCTTCCATTTTATTGTCATTTGAGTCCACTTCTTCCATTCCATTGTCAGTGTGAATGTGACCCATTGGTTGAAAAATGTTAAATGTTTATTTTCAAACGACTAATTTATTAACTGGAAGGATGCACGAATCCTCCAACTCAGAAAACATGTTTTAGTTATTTGGTGTCTTACTGTCTGGGCTGTTTATTTCCATCTTCACTCAACACATACAATTAACCAACTCCTGAATGATAATGGTTCAATTTTTGCTCATTTGCCAACAGACACAGCATAAATTTTACAATCTTCAACTATTCAAGTGCAATGTCAATCAGCATCTCCAGATGTCTTGATCTATTCCCCATCCTTCTCTTCATCTTTTCCTCTCTAATGCCTCTTTATTCTTGCTCTCACTTTCTGTAACCCTTTGTGTGCTAGTGGCACTCCTGCCTTGCTTGGGGTGAAAAGTTAAAAAAAAAAAATAAAACTTATATATAATCATTTTTTTCACCTTTTAAAACGATGTGCTTCAAATCTTTTCCAGATTTCTGTCTCTTTGGAAACTTTATAGACAGTCATGTGATGATCTTCATGACTCACAGCATGCCTTTTCTTAATGCTATTGTTATCTATTGACATAAAATGTCACTTACATTGGGATCATCTTTAAAAGATGTTCTTCTGGATTTGAAATGATAGTACCACTTGTAACAATTCAAATACTCCGCTATCATAGGCCTGTTGCAGTGTTAACGCAGACTCTGTTTAAACATTTTTACTTATTTGAAATGGAATTTCAAACATCCTTCATTGTTCAACTGGGAAAAAGTAATAAGCACCCTGTACACATTGACCAGTGTAGTGTGATTTATTTTTTCTTAATAAAAATGATGATCACTATTACAAAAATTAGTTTTTTTTTTGGGAGGATATATATATATATATATATATATATATATATTTATATTTACTAGTTTTATACATGAACACACACAATAAAAATAAATATACATGATAAATGTGTATGTTTATATATAAGAAAGTAAAGCTCAGAAGTGCTTTATGTAGTTTTTAATAATGGATTTTTTGCAAATAGTTCCTTTTTCTTTTGTGTTCATCTATAAAAACTTATTTCAACTCATTTTGACCCATTGCAAATTAAAACCATCTTTGCTCTGAATCCATCCACATTTGATCTTCAATTTACATGCAGAACTTCAAGACACCTGAAGACAATATATCTTATCAAAATCTATTTTTCTTTGTATATTCATGCAACATGCAAATAACCCTTAATCATTCATCTATATATATTTTTTACTATTAAATATTTTGTTGAATTTCAGTGTTAAAAAAAATGTATTGAGATGTTTATACACTTCTCAGGTACTTCATTTTGTACTGTTGTATATATTTTATTAATTCAAAGTATCTTTGTAAAATCATCATTAAGCTATATTAGACATGTCAAACTGAGGGCATATGGACATCAGCCATATCTGCAGTCTTGAGGGCTGCTCCTGCTTACAGTCTTACATTAATCACAGCTAGTGGTAACTAAAATTTAAATACAAAATAATTACAATACAAGGTAGTAGTACAATTTAATCATTTTTGTGTTGTCCTGATGATTTATATCACTTTAGACAAAATATTCTAGATATATCAGGTTGGAATGTCTGATCAAAGATGACAGATGTTCATCAGTTAATCTGGTTCTGTGAGACGTTTTTGTGGCCTTCATAAATGAAAATAACTGCTCACAGACATATGTGGAACCAAACATCACCATAATCTTTGTAGCAAACTTTCTGAAGTTCTTAAAGGTCTGAGGAATCTGGGTACCCCTACTTCTAGGTACTTTCCCTTGAATGTTGAGTCAGTCTGCATTTCCAGTAGTTCCATCTGTAGACTTTACTCTGCCTGAACAGCATCAACGGTGAATGGTGCTGAGAATAATGCAAACTGATCTTCACAAGATGAAAAATTACAAAATCTTCACTGAAATTCCTTTGACAGCAATTCCAGGTAATTGTCGTACTTAGCAAAGATAAATAGACTCAGTATTGGCAGTTTTTACAACTCCTTGCACATAGGAAAATGAATCAAGTTTTCATATGACAACTGGGATTTCAATAAATCTAATTTTGCAATGAAACGCTTGATATCATCATATAACTGAGTGATAAGCTTATTTTTACTTTGTAATTTCAAATTAAGGTCACTTAATTGGGCAGTGATATCCACTGAAAAAGAGAGATCTTGGAGCCAGCTTTCATCTTTCAATTCATCTGTGATTTGACTCTTCATCTCCAAAAACGTGACAATTTCATGTTGCAATAAAAAAAATCTTTTCAGTACCATGTGACATGAAAGTCACCAAACTTCTGTGTAGAATGGGACATTTGTGAACTGGGTTATTCACGTCTTCCAATAACTGGCTAAACTGACGGTGATGCAGAGCACAACCTCTGATATAGTTCAGTTTTTATGACAAAACTCAACACATGATCTAATTTTAAAATCTTGGAACATAAGTTTTGTTAATGAATTATACAGTGAAAATGCTTGAATGTTGAATCTGGATATATGTTTTCTATTTGTGTACCTAACTTGGCTCCCAACCATATTGGCAGCACCATCAGTAGATAAACACACAGGTTTACTCAAATCAAGGCCATACTCATGGAGAAGCTGTTCAACTTTCTCAAAAATGTCCTGGCTTGTTGTAGTATTATGCATCGGGACCAGTTCAATTAGTTCTTCATAAATTTGAAATTCATTGTCACAAGACCTGATGAAAATGGCAAGCTGTGCTATTCCAGCTATGTCAACAGACTCATCCAGAGCAATAGAAAAATGTTCAAAACTTAATGATAAAGTTTTCAACTTTCGACTCAAATCACTTTCCATTTCATCAATCCATTCAGCAACAGTATTCCTGCTTAATAAAATGTCTTGAAATAAGCGTGACGTCTCTGGATACACAGTTTCAGCTGTTTTTACAAGACATCACAGAGTTCAAAGCTTGCAGTAACAGAACTAAATTTTTGTAAAGCAACTCTGTTGCCATGTTAACTTAACCTTGAATTCCTTCACTTTTGAAACATGCATAACTCCTTCATATTTATCATAAGATCAATGGTTTGTTTCATAATATCTTTTCACATTATATTCTTTTGGCATCGCAATGCAGTGGTTGCAAATCAGTTTCTTTCCATTAACAGTGGCACAAAAGTACTGTAATTCCTGCTTTTCTTGAAGCACACATCCTTCTTTAGATAATTTTCTCTTTTTACAAGATGGAGTAGAATTGGACATTTTTAAGGCAAAATATTACAAAATTACGAACATTTTCACTTTACATTTGTTCTTATTTAGTTGTCAAAGATGATCACATGATTAACCAGAGGTTAAAAATAGTCGCTGACATTCAAAAACAAAAAAACCATTGAGATAGAATAAACAATCTAATCATACCAATTGAAAAAAAATCTCAGTTTTTAATAATTTGCATTACCAACATAGACAAAATTCTCGATATACCATGGCTATAGAAACCTTTGTTAGGGTCACCAAGATGCATGTAAAGGGCTGCATCAACCCGTGGGCCACCAGTTTGACATTGGAGTATATTGTGTAAAAAATAATAATAAAATGAAGTGTATGTGTAGCAAAGTGGTTGGAACATTAGCATTCCAGATATTGAGACCTGGATTCAAATTTAACCATGGTCAATTTTTCAGAGGTGTAATATTCTGCTAATATTACCTTTGGGGGACTAGCCCAGTATGCAGCATGGCTGATAAGTGCCTGAAAATCCTGTCACAGTTTGACCTAAGTTTTGTGAGTAAAATTGGAAAGATGAAACTGCAGAAGTTATTTTACATATATGTATATATAAAGGTAATGGTTGTTAAGTATCTGAGCCTGACCAAAATAAATTCTGATATTTGGTTATATCTTGGGAAGTGGGGTTGAACCAGGACTTTTCAGTCATATCTCACACACACACACACACACACACACACACACATATATATATATAGAATTCATCCTAGGCAAGTCAGTAAAGCCACTAAGTCACAAGAATTTACTGTGAAAGAATTAGAAAACAGAAACATTAAGGAGTGAGACCAATAGAAGAATGATCAGATAGACATAGATAACAATTGATATTGCATTTAAATTTTTGAAGATCAAAGTTAATTGGAAAATATGAATCCAGAAAAGAGAAGTGGAAGAAAAGAAACTGGTTTGCATAGAATTTATAGTTACATTTAGCCAATTCAACTTGACCTTGTTGCCAATCAAGTACTGCACTTAAATTCATAAAGTCTAGGTAGAATAGTGAAGAATTTAAAAAGGCACAGGAAAGCAACTTTATGGTGGTAACAATGTGACTGAGATGCCAGATCAGAGCCAATAATATTGCTGAATCTTCTTTGGATTATATCAAGAATCTCTAAATATATAGTAGGAACACTGAACCAGATTTGGCAGCAATATTCAAAGCATGGGCAAATAGTAGATTTATAGATATGTAAAACAGATTCTGGAGAGAATATTTGTCATAAAATTAAGCCTTATACACAAATATATATCTTTGTAATAAAAATAAGTCTTTGGCTGAGTTTTCACTATTGTTAAAATTGAAACAATTAAAAAATAAATTTTGTTCAAAAGTTGCCAGCAGACAATATGTAACAGAACGAAAATTCTTTTCTTTCTTTCTTCCTGTCATGTTATCTTTTCATGGCTATTTTTGCCCATTCTCTTTTGCCTTTCTTTTTTTTCTTTTCCTTTTCTATAACCTTTCTATTGTTCACTGAATGTTTTCTATCTTCACACACGCACACACATATATATATATATATATATAAATCTTCACTCTGGGATAAAACTTACCCTAAAATTGACCAATTCTAGACAATTTAAAAAAAAATCCTCAATACCTAAACACCCAAGTAATACTACAAATGTTTTTATTGAAAAAAGGATACCACACCCACTACTGCAGTTTCACCTTTTGGATCTTCAAGCTGGTTTGATATAATTGTTTATTTCTCAATACACTATTTTACACACTCACTTTTTTCTTTTCTTCTTTTTTTTTCTATCCTCATTTATTTCTTTCCCTCCCTCATTTTATGCCGTTTGTTTTTCATTTTTTTCTCTCCATTCATTCTGAAAGACATCATTGCCATTATTTAAAGAAATTTTCAGAAAGAATTCTGTCTTTGCCTATATTTTTCCAATTTATTCTTTAGTCATTAGTCATTATCCAAAGTTTTATTTGCTGTAATATTCTTAAAAGGCTGAACAAACTGCCAATGTTTGTACCACAAAAAACGGTTTTGTTTATAAAAGGAAAAAAAAAAAGCCTGACTAGATAAAAAAATTCACATTTATTGAAATTCAAGGATGAAAATACAAATTTGAATAACTTGTGGAATAATAAAAATGATCCACTTTGAAATTTTGGAGAATGAGGAATATTGATGTAAGGCATTTTTAGAAATGTAGCAAGGATGAAAATATTGGTCTGAATAATTTTTAGAATAATTCAGTTTCTTATGTCTTTGATTTACATTTCACTTTCATTTTCAGACTTCCCACATTGACTGTCGATGGTGTCACTGTTAAGGCCAAACCTTATGGACACAATAAACCAAAATTACGTAAAAAACTATATGTGGGCTACGATTTTTCAGGTAAGCAATTCACTAAACATCAAGATTTAAATGTTTTTATGAAATGTCTTTTTCAACAATGTTTATTCCATATAAATTTCAGCAAGAGCTTCTAGATAAAACTACATATTGGATTATATAAAAAATTCAATCCATTTTTGTTAGATGACATTAAACACATTTTATGTCATCCAAAAAGACAATTTTGATTGTGACAGCTGACATATCAATATTAAAAACAATCTATCATACCTGCTATATTTGTATTCATTGATTCTGACCCTGAAAATGAAAGAAAATGAGCAACTTTTTTGGCATATTTTGTTTCATGAAAGGTAAACAAAATATAACAAACAAACAAATTATATAATTTATACAGAAGTGACTGTTCATGTCTGCCAAAAATAGTTTCTGCTGAAGCTTTTCTCATTTAATGACTCTACAAGCAGGTACACCAGCTGAGCTTGGTAGCAATCAAATGAAGGTGACTATTAAAAAAAAAAACCCAAAAAACAATCAAATGAAAACCATGTTGCTCTTTTTCTTTGTGACTGTTTTCATCCAAATATTTTTAAAATATCCAATGATTTAGAAATTTAAAAGTTCTAAAATCAAGATTTTAAAAACGCCTAACTCCACACTTTTTCATTTCCACTTTGTATGAAGTGTAAATTTAAAAAAGGAGTATTTTTCAAAATCTGTCTATATTTCTGAGATTAGGTATTGTAACCATTTACACTATTTACATTTTTCAGACTGTTATCCTCATCTTTATTGCTATATTCCCAACATTACAGCCATTGTATGCGCCAGCCTTCTTCAGATGATATACGATGGAATGTTAGATTCCAATGTATATCACCTCAAAAAAGGCCAGAGCATACAACAGCCAAAATGTTATGAATACAGAAATAAAGATGAGGACAACAGTCTGAAACATTTACAATAGTTACATTCATAATAAAAATAATTCTTATTCAGCTAATATAAGGTTCTGACATATATCATGTGAAGAAGGCTGGAACATACAATGGCCGAAACATTTATTGAGAAACAAGGAATGGAATCTTTTAGTTTGATTTTTTTTTTTTTTTTTTTTTTAAATACTTTCACCCAATACAAGGCTCGAGAACAACTCAAGGTAGAGGGTTACAATCAAAATAGTAATGATGAATGAGATGTGTGATGAATGTATGAAGAAGTGGTAGAGAGGAAGGATAATGAGGAATTCTTGACTTGAAGATGCCAAAATGTTCATGTGGGTGTCTGTTCTACAACATGGCAGTTGTTGAGAAAAAGCTGTCTGATTGAAATGTTCTCTTTACATTTAGAACACAGGGGAAATGAAAGTTTTTTTTTACTCTGTGGAAGTATCATGGTGTATCCTTGTTGCAATGATCTGAATTAAACTAAAGAATGGAGCTCATCTGAACTTTTGGCATGGATTTAGCAACAGTAGTAGCAATAGATTTGCAACGTTGTGTCAGTAGGAAAGAGTTTGGTGACTAGAGAAGAAAACATCATCATCATCCTCCACTAGATCACATAAGCAATTCAATCTTGTAAGTGTAACAGGCCAAATTCATGGCTGAGATAGTTGCATATTTCCTACTAATGTCAGAGGTCAATGGTTGAGCCCAGGCAAAAGCTAAAATTTCAAATGTTTATTTTCAAGGTAAGATCTTGTTATAGTGTGTGTTCTTTAGTGCATATATCTTTTGTATTGTTAATGATTCAAGAAAATATATAAATAGATAACACAAGGATACAATTGATCAGAAAGTGTGTTGTGTTAGAGAAATCAACAGAGTCCTGGTTGATTGAACTTGGCTGAGTCACAGAGAGATATGTATATATGTATTACAAAATTCTGTGTGTGTGTTTGAAATGTTGTAAGTAAAGTCATAGGTTTGTGTTGACAGGCAAAATTTAGTGGACTCTACTGGCAGCATGTGAAAAAGTCGCCTCTTTTAAAGCTACAGGTAGGCTCCCAGTGAAACTGCGGGAAAAGTTGATTTTGCACTAATATATGTGATTGGTTAAAATTTGACCAATTGCTAAATTTGTACTAACAAAACAAGTAAGCAAGTTCAAAACTGAAAAATTCAAAGCAACAACTGCGATGGCTAAATTGTCCTGCTGTCACTACAATCTCTTCCAGCTTAGGGGTCTGGTGAAATATGATCTTTCTGCATTCATTTACACCTATTTTATTTTTAGTCTTGTTGTAAATTTAAAGTAAAAAATAGATGAATATGCATGTGTTGTAATGTGTATTGGCTTGGCTTGTGAAATCAGAGAGCAGAGTTTGAAATCCCTTCAAATTCATGACATTCACTTACATGCAAACACTCTTGGAAAAGCGTGAATTGACTTCTCTTCTATCCAGCCCTGGGTTAATTAGTAGAAAAAATAGTCTTTGAGGACAACAATTTAAAACTGTATGTATATCCTTGCTGAAACACTATGCATCTAAGGAAAGGATTGTGAAGTTCACATTGACTTTATGATCCTAATACAATCGGCCTCCTTTTTAGCTTTTTCAGGGTATTTTTTTTTTTGTCTGT
Source organism: Acanthosepion pharaonis (assembly GCA_903632075.3). NCBI lineage: Eukaryota > Metazoa > Mollusca > Cephalopoda > Sepiida > Sepiidae > Acanthosepion > Acanthosepion pharaonis. The sequence continues at coordinate 1,306,626 of CAHIKZ030005544.1, forward strand.
AAATTTTAATATTTATTACCACAAAAATACAGAAATTTGGCACTAACCCAGAAAAAGTGGGGTCGAGAGAAGATTGGTCATCCATAATCTAATAATAAAATTGAAACTACTTTCTCCTGTAACTCAAGCACCTGAACAATAAATACATTGTGCTACATTTAGATAGTAAGGGAATTAATTTTATAGTGTTTTGATCTAAGGGAGATAACTTGTTTTAAGCATTTTCATTTAAGAGGAAATTTTAATTTTTTTTTTCTAGGAAAACGACCAAAGAATATCATGCATCCTTTGTATTTTGGTTAAGTTCCTTTGTTTTTATTCACGATTTCCATGAAACTCAACATTCCCAAACATAATAGAAACCTGAGGAAGTTGTTGAGTGCATAGCAGTTGAAATGGTCTCCTAAAAAAAAAAATGGAGAAATTAGTCAATGATGAAAACACCTTATAGAGGAATTAATGTTGATACAAGCTCTATTTTTCTAAATTTTTATCTGTTTAATATCAACACCAAAAACAATCTACGTAGCGAAATGATACCATAGTCCCCTTCAAAGTCCTTTTTTTAATCGTTTCACCCCAAGCAAGGCAGTAAAGCCACTAAAATGCAAGGGGTTACTGAGTGTGAGAAAATATGAGAAAAAGAAAGCATTATTAAGGAGAGAGAACAATAAAAGAATAGGAATTAAGAAGTTGGAAGATGTTATAGTAATTTACCCATGCACACATGGACACACCCAGCTATAAATAGGAGCAGGTACTGCCTTTTGGAGAGGAAAATTTTCAGCAGTCAACTCTGACAGTAGGACCGAACATTCTTGCTGTAATACTCTCATTTGTATATGTCTGTATTACAGTTTCTGTTAATATATTTGTTTAAATCAATTCTTCTCTTTGTGTCTTTATTTCTATCCCTAAAAAGGCCACAACAGAAGATAAAATTGCTTTTAAGTTTTTGAAGATCAAAATTGACTGGAAAGCAAGAGTTCAAAAGAAAGCGAAAGATAAAACTATTAGCATAGAACTTATGGTTACATCTAGCCATTAGAGCTGTTAAATGATGAGACCTAACTATCAAACAAGTAGTAAACTTAAATTCATAAAGTTTAGGTACCAAAGAGGAAAGATTATAAAAACAATTATCATGAAAACATTTATAGAAAAGGCACAGGGAAGTTATGTTTTCAGCAGTGGGAAAGTGATTGAAGCCAAGATGCCAGGTCAGGACTAATAACAGTGCAGACTTTTTGTATTTTGTCAAGAATTTCTAAATACATAGCAGAGCACCATACCAGATATGGCAGCAATATTCAAAGCAAGGATGAATGGTGGACTTATAAATGTGTAAGATAGATTTTGGTGAGAAAAATTGTCTAGCACGAAACAGTGAACCAACTTTCATAGCAGCAGACCTAGCAATTGATTCAATATAATCATTCCACTTCATGTCAATGGAAAATATTAGTCTGAGAAGGCACAATGAGTTACTATCCTGGAGGTTAGCATCAGCCATACTGATGGAAGGCAAAAAGGTTCTCTCAGATGATTAAAAGATCAGTTTTGTTTTGGAGATGTTAAAATTAACAGGTCATTTTCTTGCCCCAGTTAACAACAGATTTTTTTTTAGATCATATCAAGTTGATCAGACCTATCATTAAGAGGAGTAAATAGTTGTCATCAACATAGATACCAAGTTGAGAACTGATGGCATCAGGAAGGTTGTTGATTAAAAATTAAGAACAACATAGGTCAAAGGATAGAACCCTGGGGAACACCTGCATTAATGTAAAAGGATCAAGAAGAGTGGCCATTCAAAATAACTTTCATTTCACAATTTGATAAATGTCTCAGTGTCCTTTTCATTTTTCAAAATAGTCTGCTAAGTTCTCCTTCAGGATCAGCACCAAGTGACATGTTGATTTTTTTCCTCCATCTTGTCAATAGAATTTCAACAGTGAATTTTAGTTTTGGGAAAAGCCAAATGGAATGTAAAAAATGGATCAGACAGTTTTACAGATTTATAAATTAGGTTAATATGGATTTCAACTTATCAAAGTATGTGTTCTTTATATAATTTGGAATCATCTCGGTACTTGGGTAGTGCAAATAGATTGAGCTGGTTGCAATATTAGTGATCACATTTTCTCGATTTTCTTCATGGAATATTCACCTGACAAGGTCTGAAAGCTAGAGTCACTAAAACAATGTGTTAGTAGCAAAGTTGGGTATAAAAAGAAAATGCTCAATTTCTGAAACAATATTTAGAATAAATTTAACAATAAAACACAAGATTCTTTGACATTTTTCATATAAAACTTTAAATTTAAAATTTTCTTTTATTTTTTTTCTAACAGCAAGCAGTGGTTTTGTTGGCTGTATCCGCAATGTATATCTGCAGGGTGAACCCGTTGACTTGATATCTATTGTCCATTCAGAAGCTTCTAATGGGCCAATTTTAGATGGTTGTCATTTAGTAGACTTTTGCAAGAACAGTACAATGTGTGAGCACAACAGCAAATGTGTATCTGATTGGTCAAGCATGCATTGTGACTGTTCAGATGCGTATGAAGGCAGTGCTTGTCATTTTGGTAAGTTGTGATTTTTATATTCCTGCTTTTTTTTCTACCATTTAGAAATGACTCCCTTTTTTTTTTTACAGTGTTTACAGGTTTTCTTTTTAATTTTTACTGTATTAGTTCACATTTAGAATGATGTAGATATAAAATCATTCTTGTAAATAAACAATCTGATAGTGTTTAATATTTTTGCTGTAAATTCTCAAAAAACAAAGAAAATGTATAAATTCACTTTCATATGTTTTGGCTTTATTAAAATTCTAATCATCACTTTTTAAAACAACATTGTTGAGGAAGTAAAGTTAGTTAAAATAATAGCAGCATCAAGGAAAAAGCGTCCTTTTGACACACCATTGCAGATATGAATGTTAAACTTTGCCAGAATGTCTTAGTAAACAAAATGAAATCACCAAACATCCTAGTGAGTCTTCAAGCATCAAGCACTAACCATTTATTAATATAGGATTAAAGTGGGACAATTTTAATCACAAATTTTCTGTATTTCTTTCAACTAGCTTTATGCATTTTTCTATCTTGGAGTTCTTTGTAGGCACTCAAAGTATCCTTCCATTTAACCTGTTTCAAAAAAGTAATTTTTTTCTGAAATTGCTGTACTGTTAATAGTGAACATACAAAGACCATTTTGGGAACATTCAAAAATCTCTCCCGTATTATTTAATCATTATTATTTCTTTGTTTTACTTCATTTCATGTTATGAAAATTTTCATAGAAACTTTCTACTTTCTAGCAAGGAAAACCTATACCAATTTCTTTTTTTTTTTCAACTAGTAAATACTTTTCTTGAGTGAATTAAACCATTAATCTGATCGCTGTCCATTTTAAAGTGATTTCAATCCAACAAAACTTACCTGCAGATGGGTCAAGCCGATGGTTTAAAATATCAAAAATAATGTTGGCCAATTTAATTTTAAAATTATTGATCTTTTATTTTCTCCTTTTCAGCCAAATACCGTCGTGATTGTAATGATTACTACCTTGCTGGTGAGCGTCAGTCAGGTGTTTATCGTGCTGATTTGGATGGCAATGGTCCTCTCCCTCCTACGTATGTTAACTGTGAAATGAGTTATGTTGGTGGCTTTGGAGAGGGAGAAATATATGGGCAAACTATTGTCACACACAACTTGATACCAAATACAACCGTCCAATCTAAAAACTTCCCTGATCTCCGAGTTATTATTGAATACCGGTAAGATATTTTAGGATTATAATTTATCATTTTATATATATATATATATATATATATTACATGAATCATTCATACAAAAAACAGATATAGAAGTTAATGATATAAATGGCGAGAATACATCTTCGCAAACAAATTTAATAAAGTACATTAACCTCGAACCTGTAGATGAAAGCTTGTAAAAAAAATAAAAAAAGACCTTATGCAAATGGAATTTATAAACAGGGATCATAACATTCATCTACAGGTTCGAGATTAATGTACTTTATTAAATTTGTTTGCGAAAATGTATTTCGCCATTTATATCATTAACTTCTATATCTGCTTTTTGTATGAATGATTCATGTAATGTAAATTGAACTGCACCACATACTTTATATATATATATATATATATTTACTCAAACTTGTTTGGATGAATGATTCCTGTCAAATATATATATATATATATATATATATATAATAGTGCTTATAATGCTTTTCTTAATTCCTGACCACTGACAATCCCTTTTTTTCCTGATTTTCAATGAGTAACATATAAATTGAGAGTCAGAATTTACTAAAACCATTTCAGGTCAAACGTGTCAAATTTTTGTACTTTATCATTATTTATTTCCTATCATCAAAAATATTTAATATGTTAGTATAAAAATCCCTAACCAAGATGGATTAAATACAATTAACAGTCGGTCTGTTTAATTTTTTATTGTATTTTTCCAATATTCAGATAAGGTATTGAATATTGTGAATAAAATTGTGGATAAATTGTCCAAAGTTCATGTTTGTTGTATTGTTTTGTTCAAAGGACTTTCAACTCTCAATCATTATGAAGAGCCATGTAATGCCAGTGTTGGAAGGCAAAAAAAAAATATAAAGTGAAAATTTCAGATCAAGAATCAACTAATAAGTTTAACAAACTACATATGTATTGATTCAACCTCATGTATGAAAAGAAAAGTAAAGAATAAGCCAATACTCTGGCTTTTTCCTTATATATGACTCTCAGCCACATGACCAAATTGATTTTAGTCTCTACTTATTAGCATCAGATTAAATAGAATGATTAGATCTTTCACGAATCCGACAATATTAGTGTAAGTCTGCTTATATTTTATATCTTTGGAATTGTATTGCTTAACAAAGAATGAATTATACTTAAAAACAAAATCCTGATTATTTTATTAAATGTGAACTCAAGGGACATAACTTAGAACATTTAGATGTAAGGGAGATAATTTTTAAACATTGTCATTTTGCATCTTGCTATTACTAATAAATATAATTCATTTGCAGATTGTTACAAAGAATTGTTCTTACCAAAAGGAAGAAATTACCATTCTTAATTAAGAAAATCATAGCAGTTGAGTGTGATAAAAAATTAAGAAATTAGTCCGAACTAAACATATAAAACAGTCAATGATGGTAAAACGATGGTAAAAATTTATGTCTTTACAAGGTTTATCTGGAAATTATCCAGCCATGTAACATTTAGTTTTTTCTTTTCTTAAATTTTTAATGTAGTGGGAGAATTTTATCATCGTAGACTTGAACACTGGCCACTGGTTCCGCTGGAATACGAAATCCATGTGTATTATTTGGTCTTTGATCTCATGAAATAGCTTGGCTGTTGTAAAGGCAAAATGAATTATATATTGAATAAATACTGATTCTTAAATTTTCATCTTTGTCTCTATTTATTGCCAATACAGTTTATTAAAAAAAAGGATCACTATAAAGTCTGTTGACTGTAGAATTATCTCCTTTTCTGAACTCTTTTGTGTACTACTGCTCAAAAGGGAAGCAGTAAAAGTCTGTACTACATTTGATTTAGGCATGATATTCATATTCCCTGAGTAAAACGTGATATATTTTTTATCAAGTAATAAAATGTTACATTTTTTTCTTCATGTTTTCCACATATTTTTTCTGAAATTTATTATTAAATCATTTTTTACTTGTACTGTCAAAAAAATTATTGCAGTTTGGCAGTTGCAGTGTACTTGTAAAATATCACAACTTTATATTGTTCTGTATTTTATGTCTAATACTTCTATAACAGGAGGTTGCTATGGAAGAAAGATTTGTTCTCCTATTTTAATTTCTCCCATTATGGGCATTATTATATCCATTATATAATAACACCATACTTCATGGGCATAACGGAATAACTGAATGGAAAAAGAATGATAAACATGCTTAGTTTTCAGAGAGAATTTTCTAATGCTATGTTGTACTCAAAGTTAGATATATACATATACACATGTCCCACACAGAGAAATTATGACATATATGCAGCAACAGTGTGTTAAAGAAACAAAAAAGAAAAAAAGGGAACGTTACTTGTAATGTAAGTGGTTTCTCTATGAACCTAGTTATGCTATGCTTTTTTTTTACCGTAAGGTCTACCACTGTGTTTCCTCCCTCTCTGGACTCTACATTGCAACTGCCCTTTGTCACTCTACCCCCTGATGTCATTCACTGGCCATCACCCTTGTGACTATCTCAAAAAAAGGGAAAGAACTGCTGTTTGTATCTTTACACTTCAATGACATTAAATTAAACAAAGAGCTTCCTATTCACCACTAAATAATTATGAAGGCTTATTTTAATATAACAACAGTTTATTTCTACTTTATTACCAAAAGAGTTTACTATATAGAAATTAATAAGTTGCCTATCTCTATGTATTGGAATCTACAGTGACATTAAAAATGTTACACCCACACATTAGATAGATATATATTGCTTTTTATATGTGCTATATATGTTGACTGTTTTATGTTTATTGATTTGTTTAAAATAATTCCTGATAAAATTTTTCAATTTTTGTCCCTTTGTAAGAGAGATGAGCAAAGAACATCTGCAATTATTGACATCCCAGTCTGCCTTTTGTGAACAGTTGATTGAATACCAATGTCTCAAAATTCCTATACGGTAGGTACCAATCACAATGTCAGTAAACCAGTTTATTTTGCAAAATAACTAAAGGCTTTTAGTTATATTTTGTTTTCCAGTCCTTTTTTACTTTGAAAGATCAAACATTATACTGTGAAAATTTTAGATCTATATTTACCTTACTAAGCTATCTATATTCATATGTGCAAAGAAGAGCAAAGTAAAGAATAATATTAAAAATCCAAGACTATTATAGATTATTATAATTTAAATAAATTTCTCTGGATATTTTACTATCCTGTCTAGCAGTGGAAGATTATACAAAGGTAGGAATGAAAGAAACACAAAACTAGAAAAATAGCAAAGATTATCAAAATTTAATAATATTTAATAAATTATGATCAGAATATGATGTTTATTATTTTCTAGATTAGAGGATACAATGATAGCATAACTGTGGGAATTTTTCCTGCTTGTGTGTGTGTGTGTGCACGAAGGAAAATTTCTCCATTTGTTTCCATGAGAAATCTGAAGTCAGGCTGTCAGGACAGGGCCACATATTTTCTGCAGGTTGACTAGCCATTTGAGCTAGGTTTGAAGGTTGCAGTCGCTGTAAAAGAAAAGTGGAAAAGATCCGGCCATGAAGGTAGAGGCCGCTGAAATGGGAAATTGGCAAAATAGGGTTTGGTCAGTGTTTTTGTGTGTTCTGGAACTTCCAGTTGCAGCCTGTTCATTATTTCTATTGCTACAGATGAATCAAGCAAACCCACACATGCCACTATAGCCAACAAGTGAGATAGTTTTTATGTAACCTACAGATGCAGGAATGAATGAAGAAGAATTTTGTAGCTATTCCCTTTACTGGTTTATAAAACATGAATAAATTTACATAATTTTATGTCATTATAGATGAGAAAATATACAATAGAAAATCACAATTTGTCAATGTCACAGGAAGTTTTCTCAGTCACAAACTTGAAGTTGGGGGTTGGCTTCAGCTTCATCAGATGAAAATGTATCCGACCTGAAGAAACTGGACCCAACACATGACACATTGGCAAAATGTATCATTTAACAGCTTTTCCACTTTGTCTCATCTCCTCTCTCACCCACTCACACACACACACATACACACACACACACATATAATAATAATGGACTCTCTCACATCAGTTTCGACATATGAGGATCTGGCAACTTAATTGATTCAGTTATGAAATTTTGTGCGATAATCTTAGGTGGCACTTAAGACCTGTTAGTGATTTACAAAGGAGGCCACATGTAGAGCAAGGATTGTGGGATAAAATCACTTTTAGATTGGCTGACCTTTTAAATCTTGCTCTTGCTTCTTGAAGATGATTCAGACAAGCAGTTTGAAAACTGCTGAGTCCACTAAAACATGCTGATCTCCATTCTACCCACTCCAAGGCACTCGAGAGTGTTATGAGGTATATTGACAGCTGACAAGTTGCCTTTCAGCTTGTCTTTGTATCTTAGCCATGGGCATCCTACATTTCTGCAGCCCTGATCTAACTGGCTGTACATTAGGATCTTGGGTATCCTGTCATCAGACATTCTCAAGACATGACCAGTCCACCGTGACTGAGATTGTATGAGAAAAGTCTCGATTCCTCCAATATTACCCCTGTTAAACAGGTCTACATTAGATGTCCTATCTTGAAGGTTAACTCTACAGATTGCATGCAGACAGCTTATATATATATATATATATAAATATAAAAGTGAACATAGAAGTCAACACTTAGAGGCGACAGTCTGTTTCATGCTATATGCAATCATCAGGCCTGATGATTGCATATAGCATGAAACAGACTGTCACCCTAAGTGTTGACTTTATGTTCACTTTTATATTTACAAACGCTCTATCTCTGATATTGAGCACTTTATCCCATAAATATAGCACACCTTAAGACTATATTTCTTCACATATATATATATATATATATATATATATATATATATATATATATATATATATAATGATGATGAGACAAATTATTTGCAATAGTATATAACAGAATACAAAATTATATCAACGTCTTTACCTCATTTCCAAGAATTTAATTTCTTCCTTGCTAATCGCTTCCTTTATGATGATGGAATTGATGACTAAATTCAGGTCTAGATGATTCCACTTTCACCAAAACTTGCTCCCTTCCTCCATTCTCGATCACTGTTTGTCTTTGCAAGAGTTGGTTGAAGGTGAAAAAAAATCAGAGTAGAAGAAAGTGCCAATGGCATGAATTCATTTAAAGTGTAACTCAACTTGTGACCCAAACACTTGATTTCATGGTCTTTCTCTGCAGTATATATAGAATGAGACATTCTGCAGCATGTCCATCAGATGTAGCCCTCTTCATCTGTTGATTCAGACATTGAGATCTGTTGTAATCATCATCCGATTGTTCCACCGACAGGGGTCTTTGGGGTTGGTCATGCTTATATAGTTAAATATAATAATAATTACAATAGAATAAAAAAAATTATATAATTATTAGTAATAATGTGTATATACAAAATTTTTATTTTTTATTTTCAGGCTTGGTAAAAAACTTTGGTTTAAAGCAGCCAATGAAAGAATCGTTAAATCAATTGGCAATCCAAATATTGGTACCTGTCCTTGTTCTTCGACTGATTCCTGTTATAATAAATATAAATGCAATTGTGATGCACGTAAGTATCTTTTAATGCGTTTAAAAAAATTCTCCCAACTGCTTGTATCAATCAGTTTCAGATCAATAACAACCATTTCACAGTAGAACCATCCCTGATGCTCAACTCCACGAGAGCACCTCTTTGCAATTGCTCAGTCTCACATTGACTGCTGACCTGAGAGGGAACAAATACATTGAGTCAATAGATTTGTCCACCACAAGGAAAGCTGGCTTCCTGTGCCACACCAGGAAATTTTTCTTGCCGGAGTCGATCCTTCAAATCTACAAATCAACCATTCACCCTTGCATGGAGTATTGCTGCCGTATATGGTCTGGAGCCCCTTTTGTTTATCTCAAGATTCTTGATAAAATCCAGAGATGGATATGCAATGTAATTGACCCTGATTTGGCATCTCATCTGCAGTCACTCTCTCACAGACATGCCGTTGCCTCCCTTTGTCTTTTTTACAAATACTTTCATGGTAACTGTTCCCAGACTTCATGAATTTAAGCGTTCAACTAGGCTGGCATATCGCTCTCACCCTTTCACTGTCAAAACTGTTAAATGTAGCCGTCTCTTCTACTCCAATAGTTTCATGTCTCACACTTCTCGCCTGTGGAACTCCCTCCCCTTTTCCTGTTTCCTTGATAGCTATGATCTCCAACTATTCAAATGTAATGCCAATCGACGTCTCCAGATGCCCTAATCTATCCCCTATCCTTCTCTTCATCCTTTCCTTTATCACTTCTCTTTGCTCTCACTCCAACTCTCTTTAACCCCTTGTGTGCTAGTGGCTTCCCACCTTGCTTGGGGTGAAATGCTTAAAAAAACTTTTAAAAAGCAATCAAAACCAATAATCATTGATTTTAAATGGATAATATAGGACATTGCACATCTCTGTGGAATGGTTAATTGTTTTAATTTGGAAATAATATGTGGTTATCAAAGAATTGAAAACTTGTATTCCAAATCAAATCTCATGTAAATAATTATAAAGTTTTGATTTAGTTTATATTTACACATCTTAATTTATTTTAAAGTCATTAAGAAAATAAGATTTCCAAAAGTTGAACAAAAGTTTTAAGAAACAAGAAATTTTCATTGCAAGAGGGATCAGATGTTATGTAATATGGTAGCGAATGCTGGATAATCTCCTTAAAGATGAAGAAGAGACTTGAAGCAAGAGAAATGTACTTCTACAGAAGGATGCTGGGAATAACATGGACTGAACATGTAAACAACAAGGAAGTTTTAAAAATTATTTCTGATGGTAGGGAAAATATTTAAGGAATAAATATGGAATCTAGCAATTTTTTATCTAAATGTTTATAAACAAATTTCAGCATGGAATTTGGACGCTGTTCTTTGAAACTCTCTTAGTCCATGATCAGAATTAGGATTATCGTCAACAGTCCTATGATTGGGTTAGGGTTTTAGAGTTACTTCACAGCTGATCAACACCCTTTGTATGCATTGCCCATCTCTCTCCAGGTCAAACCATGACCTTTGTCCTCTGATTTTTATCATCAACACATGCCTGTTAATTCCATCAGGAAAAGCCTTCACCCTGGTTGATGACTTCAATTTAGGAAACACCCATAGATGCCATATCATCATTGCTCTGCGTATACAACTAATAGCTCACCTTGATGAGTGTAAACCTGCAACTGGTTAAAACTCTAGTTAATCTCTCTCAGCTGAACTCTTCACTTATGACAACTATAGAACCACTACGGAATTACCCATATAGTTTGGTACCAGAAACAATGAACTTTTTTTCTACTGGATGTTCAAATAAATAGGACATCATCAAATATTACAATTATTTTTTATTATTGTTCTTAAAAGAATTGTTTAAATGTTAGATATTATATAATAATCAATTGTACAGAAGAAAGACTAAAAATAGACATTATAAAATTCATTATATCACTCATGTTATATTTTAAACACTTCACAAGAAAATGTATCTGTTCTGGGTTTTATGGAGTCTCATATTTTTTCATTTTGAGCATCAGTTGGGAGAACTGGAATTCATAGATCTCAGGCTGTGTTTGTTCCATTTCATTTTATTTGTTTTATATGCAGTTATAACTGTAAATAGACAATGGAAATTACTATCACTTTCAATGTTCCAATAATAACATGAATAAACATTCAAATGTGAACAAATCATAGCATAATTTTTGTTTGTTAAATTCAGAATCAAATTTTTCAGTTATATTGTTTTTTTTTTCAAAATTCATTGACAGACAAGGTTAATGAATTTGGATTTCATTAAATTTCTAAGAATAATTATATAGTTAAATTGGAAACAGTTAAAATAAAAGCCAAATTTTGATGGTTGACTTGGGACTTCAGAATGAAAGATTTGTTGGTATCAAATATCTTAGATTTTTTTTCTCATCTGCAGATCTTTATAGATGCACATTTTCTGTAAATTTAGAAGGTCAGATATTTTTCTGCAAATTTAGAAGGTCAGATATTTTTCTGCAAATTTAGAAGGTCAGATATTTTTCTGTAAATTTAGAAGGTCAGATATTTTCTGCAAATTTACAAGGTCAGAGATAATCATAATGCCATGCTAAGTCTTTCCTACTAAATCAAAAGGATTTTGCTGGCCAATGCCCATCTGCTCTTAATATAAAAGTTGATAGTACTTGGTTACATGTTACGATTTAGGAATAGTGTAATGGTTAGTGAATCAGAAAGAAAAATTTGTCTAAGCTTTCATACAAATACCCTTGAGAAAAGTATGAATCCACCTTTTCTCTTCCCAGCTATGGGTTAAACAGTAAGGTTGATCAGGCTCTCTTGTCTTGGGGTGGTAACCCATCTCAGAGAAGGAAAATGAATTCAAAACCAGTTTGAAGAGGGATGGACTCCATCAGGTTATCTTGCCCAAGATGCTTCACTGCTGCTATGGCTGAACTATGCATGATGCCCCTATGACCCTCACAGGACATATGGGACTTGTTACATGATATTAGTATCAATGAAGAATTCTTGAATTGACTGCAGATCTAGGATATCATCTGGGTATGAGACCTTCTAGTACATCTCTATGAAGGAGGAGTTTTTGCTAATGCTCATCTCCTCTCTATCTACCATGAAACTAGTAGTACTAAGTTACATGGTAACTGTGAAGAATTCTTGATCTGATTACAGTTTAGAAGAGTTTTCAGGCTCTTCAAAGCCTATCAAAATCAAAATGAGCAGCTAAGATATTTGGTAACATCTGGTTCCAGTTTGTTTTTCCTTTTATGAACTGTGTTCTTTCTGGCCAATCATGGCTTTCTAAAACTTCCTCTCTTCCTCACTCTTAGCAATGTTTGTCTTTTTACTATGCTTCCTATTGTTTGTTCTGCCATTCATTTACACAAGCTTTTAATAATGTCTCACCTTCAATATGTTCTGTGAATATCAGATTTCTCAAGCTTGCTATTCTTATCATGTGTCACTAAAATTTCAACTATTTTTTTTTAATCATTTCACCCCAAGCAAGGCAAGAATGTCACTAGTACGCAGGGGTTATAGGGAGTGAAAGAGAAGCGTGAGTATAGGAAGGATTGGGGAAAGGACAAAAGATTAATGGGGTTCAAGGAGACAGAAGATGACAATTGATGTTGCATTTAAATTTTTGAAGATTGTAATCAGAGAAGCAAGTAAACAGAAGGGAGTTCCACAGGTGAGAAGTGTGAGAAAAGAATCTGTTAGTGTGAAGTTACTCTTTCCAATTTTAAATACAAGTGTCATTTTGTTCCCATTTCCCGTAAAACTTCCTCATTGCTCACATATTCTGTCTATGTTATTCTCAACAGCCTTCTGTAGAACCATATCTTGGTTGCCTTAAGTCTTCTCTTCATCTGTGATGAAATTGTTCAGCATTTACTGAAAGATTGATATTGGCAGTTCAACAGTCTTTTCTTTGATTCTAATACTTTGTTTAACTTTTGGAAGACATATTTTGTTATTCCAATACATTTACAGATTTCATTATCATATTTTCTATTATCTGTTAAAACACTTTGCAGATACTTAAATTTCTCCCTATTTGCTCTTAAAATCATTGTAAATTGTTCTATGTGAAAGCTAAAAGAAGTGCTTGACAGCTTGATAAAAATGTGAAATCCTTTTTGACTGGGTTATAAATACAGAATTCATAAATATTTCTTCTTGTATACAGAGACTGGATTTTGGCAGATGGATTTTGGTTACAACACGGACACAGACCAATTACCAGTGACAGAGATTTATGCTGAAAGGTATGACCACATTCCTGATGGGATTGGCAAAATTAACCTTGGGCCACTCAAATGCTGGGGAAACAGTAAGAACAACTTTTTTTTATTCATTTATCTGTTATTACAATAAAAAGATGTTTGCATGTCATTCTGAAAAAAAAAAACATAAAAAGTAAACAAGTTTTTTGCTTTTACAATAACCAATGTATGTCCAAATCTTGAAAAATGATCCCAAATAATATTTGTTTTGTAAATGTCATTTGTGGTATAAACATATTTTTGGAAAGAAAGGTTTCTTTACATCTCAAAACTTGTATAAATCTTTTCTGAATTTCTAAGATGAGATATTATTATTATTATTATTCTGTATATTAATTTAACCTTCATCTTTGTTGTTTTTAATTAACATATTTTGGCTGTCTGTCTATATTTCTGAGATGTGATACTGTATCATTCAGACTGTTATCCTCATTTTTATTGCCATATTCACAATGTTTACGCTTCAGCCTTCCTCAGGTGATATACACTGGAATTTTGAACTGAACCCTTTATTTAGTCAACATGGACACTGATTTCTAACATAGGCAGCACTCAGCAGTCATAACAGCATATAACCACAAAAACTTTGGTAGCTTTGATTCTATTAATAGAAATCTACACATTTTGAATAAAGAACGCCAACATCTTTCAGACGTACCGTTTTGATGTGGGGAATATTGAGTAGATTTCTCATGTTTAATTTTATTGTTAATTAAAGGATTTTCAAAGTTTTTAGAAGTGATACCAGCATGGAATTCACGTCTAAAAACTTTGAAAATCTTTTAATTAACAGTAAAATTAAAGAAGTTTAATTTTAGAAGTGAAATCCATGTCATTATGACTTCTTAAACATTTTACAGAGCCATACAAGTTGATGTCAGTCAGATGTTCTCTTGATAAATGTCACTTTTTTTGCTTCAGAAAATATACCACAATTAGACAGAATAATTGCCCACAAAACAAAATGTATACTTAAAGCTATTTAAAGATCTTGATTCAATTGGGTCAGCGAGATCACAATGAACAAGATCTAATATTTTAGTCACCCTTTTATCAGGTAACTTGTTTTTATATTGTAACATTTTGCCTTGGATACAAATTTCATAGTTTGTATCTAATTTATCGACAATTTTCATGCCTTCCAAGACTTCTTGTTGTTGTATGTCTTTCAGATTGTAATGTCCAAGAATTTGATGCCATTGTTTTAGGCTGCACATAGCAGTTTTGTAGGTTACTGCAGTGTTTAAATAGTATAACTGTCCATTTCTTTTTATGTTGAATTTAACATCGTTAGGGTAGATAAGTTCCAATTAATTCCAGCCAAATTTCACAGAAGCTCCTTTTTTGGTAGCAGCCTGTACCAAGAATATATTTTGTTTGAATGTAAGAATGTATAGAGTATTTGTTAAAATGCAGTCATGCATAATTCCATCCATATCAGTTATAGTGATTTGAGCATTATGTCTTTTTGAAGCAATATTACTGGTTCAACTACCATCTGTCAGTTTGATATGATGATTTTCTGGATTAAAATCTTTATCGAAAGTAAGAAATTTAGATTGGTAGCACCACAATCGACAAGTAGGCCATTTTTGTTGGAAATTGCGACTAGTCCAACTGAAAACATAAATGAATATTCATTATCTGAAACGTTCCACATATTTTATGAAATGGGTTTGCTTTTTGCTTCTGCATTCAGTTAGTTTGTGTTTTGGGTTTTAGCATTTGAAGTGACATTATGTTATCTCACTATTATTATTTTTTTTTTTTTTAAGCATTTCACCCCATGCAAGGCGAGAAGCCACTAGGACGCAAGGGGTTACAGAAGATTTGAAGCAAGATCAGATTGGAGTGATAGAGGAAAGGATGAGGAGAAGGATAGTAGATAGATCAAGACAACTGGAGATATCGATTGACATTACATTTGAATAGTTGGAGATTATAGCTCTCAGGGAAACTGGAATAGGGAAGGGAGTTCCACAGGCGAGAGGTGTGAGACATGAAGCTATTGGAGTAGAAGAGACGGCTACATTTAGGAGTTTCGACAGTGAAAGGGTGAGAGTGGGATGCCAGCCTCGTAGGGCGCTTGAATGCAGCTCCTCGGAGCAATTGCCATGAAAGTATTTGTAAAAAAGACAGAGAGAGGTGACGGCGCATCTGTGAGAGTGACTGTAGCTGAGATGCCAGAACAGGGTCAATTATATTGCATATCTGCCTCTGGAGCCTATCAAGAACCCCAAGGCAAACAGAAGGGGCTCCAGACCATATATGGCAGCAATACTCCATGCAAGGGCGAATTGTTGATTTGTAGATCTGGAGGATCAATTCCGAGGAGAAAAATTTCCTGGCGCGGCACAGGGAGCCAACTTTCTTTGCGGTGGACGAAGCAATTGACTCAATGTATCATCATGAATCATTTTCTCAGTTTCTTCAAAGCTTTGCAATGCTACTTTATATTCACTAAATGTTAGTAGCTTGTTTTTCTTAGTAATAACAATTGTAAATGGCTTGAAATCAGATAAAAGGCCTTTCAAGACCATGATGATTAATAAACCATCACCAATAATTTTCCCAGAAATCTTTAAAGTGGCTGATTTTTCAGTTCAAATAATATAATCCATAATAGTTTCAGTGCTGGCTTTACATAGAGATGTTAATTCTGTATACAGGGAAATTAGTTTTGGCTTTCCTTTTGATAGTGCTCTCTCAAAATTTGCAGTGCTTTTCTCCCATCATCAAAGGCTTCTCTCATAATAAGAGATAAACTTTGATCATTGAGAAATTGAATTTAATTCACAAAACATGTTTGCATTCTTTTCATGGTAATCTTCGTCATTGGGATGATCAAAAGGGCCAAAATTATTTCATGTAATTTTTGGATCTGCATATAACCCAAAAACTTTACTTCCCATAGCTCATATTTCAATTTATCACCATTAAAACAGAGCCTATTCTTGGGCCCCTAACCTGATGAATTAGAAGCCATTGTTAAAGTGCAAGATAAATAACATGATCAGAATTAATAAAGTTTGCAATGAAAAGAAAAAAATCAAAAAAGACGAAGCAGCAACAATCATGCAAGCAAGCAAACAATATAATTAAAGCAAATCAAAATTGATAAAAATGCAAAAGAATTCACAAACTAGGACTTGGTGTTTGTACATAAAAGCAAAGTCGACCAAACAAACACAGTATGTCTGTTTAGTAGTTAAGGTAGATCTGGATAGAGTCATGCCAAAATGCAAACCTCCCCATTTTATTGGCTAAGAAAAATATCCCAGTATGCATTTTGTGTTCTACTGACTATAAGAAGGGGAGGGGGGGAACTTTTGCAATCATTCCCCCATCTTGGGAAATCAACAATAATAATTAATATGAATTTTTAGACATTTAAATTTTTAGAATAAGATTAATAAATAAGAAAAAAAAACATAAATAAAGAACACATTGTGCACAGCAAACTTAAACACTTTGGCAAAAGATGAGCAAAAGATATGATATCCCTAAATATGAACCCTGCTATATTAAATAAAGGATTCAGTTTATAAAATTCCCTAAAGGTTACCAGATTGACAAATGTCTGAAGAAAGCTGGAGAGTCGAACAGCCACAATATTATAATAACAGCAAAGATGAGTTTGAATGTAAATAATAAAAAATTATACTTTTTCTGAATGTTAAAATGATCAGTTAAATAAAGTCTGCAGTTGTAATAAGTTCAACTTTATTGAGATTTGGTTAAATTCAAAGTGTAATTTCTTTCATATTTTATGCAGAGACATGTTGAAATTAATTATGAAAAAGAACACATTGTATAATTCGTCTTACTCGGTCAAATTTTTTATCAACTCTGATCAACACTCCTCTCTCGTGAGAGTTGATCAAAAAGCTGGCTGCATCAGAGGAATCAAAGTATCTGTTTTTTTGCAAGCTATATTTAGGTTCTGAATGGAGAACAGAAAGTGTGACACAGATATTCAAATGTACACTGGGATACAAAAAGATGCCTTCCAAAAGCTAAGCAAAGTATTAAGAAACATAAAAATTTTGTTAGAAACAAATAAAAGAGTACTGAACTGTTATGTAATATCAGTCCTCCTATATGGCAGTGAATGCTGGACAATCTCCTCGCATATGAAAAAGAAACTTGATGCAACAAAAATCTGGTTCTACAGAAGGATGCTGAGTATACAATGGACCAAATATGTGAGCAACAACAAAGTTTTATAGAAACAAGAAGGAAACTTATGCTTAACACCAGAAAGAGGCAGTTGAAATTTCTAGGGCACATAATGAGGAAAGAGGGCTTGGAAAATCTGATACTCACAGGAGAGATTAAAGGCAAGAGAGACAGGAAAACAATTTCTAGAGCACATAATGAGGAAAGAGGGCTTAGAAAATTTGATGGCCAGCAGGACACAGGAAAAGAACGTGTAACTACCTAGCAAGCTTGAGTAAATTGATAGTGGAACACAGTTTAGAAGAGATAATGAAAAGTCAACATTTTTTAAGAGCTACAAAGGACAGGAAATTGTCAGTATCCTGAAGGAACACATAGAAGACCATTAAGAAAATATTTTTATTTCTTCAGTTTTTGTTAATTTCTCTTGGTTGCGTCTGCAAGAAAGATTCATTAATTTTGTGTATTATTTCAGAATTTCATGATCAGCAAAAAGCTATGACATTCAAATCTCCTGAGTCTTATATTCAAGCCCCTTCTTGGACACACAAGGACCTTATCTTCTCATTCCGTACCTTTAAAGATAAAGTACTTCTTATCCATCAAGCGGATGACAAAGGAAACTACATCACTATCCACATGGAAAATGGTCAGTAAAAAAATTTTTTAACATTTTTTATTATCACTTTTTAATCAAATTTAATGTTGAAAATCTGACTTGCAGTTGAAAAAAAAAAACTTCCAAAAGACTGACATGTCTACACAAAAAACAATACCCTGTCCAATGACAAAAGCTGTTAGTGGCGCCAGGGGTGGCAGTACCGCCTTAGGCACTGAAACTGTGATACCTCCCATGGTTGGCGGTTGATGAGGTCATGGCATTGCACATGCTTTCACATGTTGTATGTAGAAAATGTATGTTTGAACTTATGTAAACTTACTAAATTTAGTAAATATCGAATGGATAAAAATGTTTATTTGGATTGTCAAAAAAAAAGCAATCGTCATTAGTGAGCAACATTATTTATCATTTTGTTCTGTCTTTTATCTTTCAGTCAACTTCATAATTCTATCCTCCAAGAATTTTTTTTATCTTTCTCAGCAAAGAACTTACATGTAAATTCTAATTCAAAAGTTCTATGTCTGGTGAATATAGAAATGATCCTGTTCAACTTGGATAATTCAATGGATACACTTGTTTGAGTAGATATCCTGTTTTTTTTCTAAACAGTGTGAATAATGTCTATCACCGTGCACAGAGCATCTTCTCAATCACTTGTATCCAATAAAAACAATGTTTAGAGTAATAAGAAATAAGGTTGGATTAAAAATAAAATCCATTAATTCCTGAAAGACTCAATAATCTAATAAATGCAACAGTTAAAATAAAGATTACAATTTAAAATTTCAGTTGGGAGAGGTCACATGTTTACAGGAGAGATAATTTTTTATATGCAATAAGGCACTAAAAAATTAACACTTGGACTGAAAATCTTTTCCAAAAAAAAACCCTGATGTTTGATAAGATTTTTGAAAGTAGGTAAAGAACTTTTCAACAGCTCTTCCCCCGCCTACACACACATATATATAAAAATATATGCTGATTACCACATCTTACCCAGAAAAGGGCCACTTCCTCACCTCTTGCATCAATTTTAATGGCTTCTATCATGTTTCAGTACCCCTAAGATGACTAATTGAAATTAGCATTCAATTTCATAGGTAACAGGCACATATATGACAAATAAACTCTGTATCCTTGATTGGGTTGATTGGATCTGCATGGTCAACAACTCTCATCATGTCCCTCCTCAGTTGAGATCAGATCAGGATCTACAAAACCTTGTAAATAACACCAGTATTGTTGGCAGGACAATAAGGTGGTATTTACTTGACTCCCACGAGGTCAAGATGTGACACAAGGTCGTTTTTCGTGGGAAAACCCAAGCGTTTCCGCATAGGGTCACTGGTCAAAGATTGGTCATAACATGTCCAAGCTGGTCAAGGCTTAGTCAAGTTCTGGTCCAAATTGGTCTTGACTTGTCTTAGCAGGTCCTGATATGGTCCAAACTAGACTTTGCCATGGTTGCAACCCAGCCCGAAGGCCGGGCTGTTTCCGTGGCAGGACAATGAGGCAGGTTGGCTTGCTACTAGTTATTACGATGACCTTTCAAATTGTTTATATAAGCTGCCCTTGACAACACCATATGTTCACAAAAACCATATTTCCATGAATATATATATATATATATATATATATATATATATATATATATAAATTTCCAAGAGGATAGAATCAGTGTCCAGGACAGGGTAAGAATATAATATAAAAGGCTCAAACACTAATATTCCATGATTATAATTTATTACATTTTAATCATAATCATGATCCAATTCATCAAACCTACAAATTCAAAATGAATTTTTGTATGTAGGTCTAATGAATTGGATCATAATTACAATTACAATGTAATAAATTATAACCATGGAATATTAGTGTTTGAGCCTTTTGAAT
This sequence comes from Acanthosepion pharaonis, assembly GCA_903632075.3. Classification (NCBI taxonomy): domain Eukaryota; kingdom Metazoa; phylum Mollusca; class Cephalopoda; order Sepiida; family Sepiidae; genus Acanthosepion; species Acanthosepion pharaonis. The sequence goes on from CAHIKZ030005544.1 coordinate 1,326,954, forward strand.
TTTTGAATTTGTAGGTCTAATGAATTGGATCATAATTACAATTACAATGTAATAAATTATAACCATGGAATATTATTTAGTTATTATTCATAAAAACATTTTGATAGGTTCTAAATAATATATATATATATATATATATATATATATATATGAGGCTCAGTGGAGTAATGGATAGTGGCTCTGATTGAGGAATCAGAGTCGAGTTTGAATTTCAGTCAGATCCATTACATTTACTTACGTGCTAATACTCTTGGGAAAGGTATGAATACTCTTCTTCTCCCCCCACCAGCTATGGGTAAACAGCAGGACAGACTGAATTCTATAACCTTGAAAGGCAACTGGTCTAGAAGAAGGAAAACTTTGAATTCAAAACCTGCAGAGGGTCATTTAGTGACCTTGCACCAGATCTCTGTATTTGGCTTTTCCAAAAAGTGTGGTTTGTTCTGCACAAAGCCTTCACCACTAGAATCAAATCATATGTGCAGGTGTCTGGCTGTTGGTTCCTAGGAACTGAATTGCTTGACCCTTATACATCGGTAAATGACAGGAGAGTCCAATATATATATATATATATATATATATATATATATATATATATATATATTTTACAGCAAAAAAAAAATTACCTCAATATAGATATAGTCTATTTCAAGCCGGTCTGTATACAGCTATCATCAGTTTGTAAGTGTCTGTCTTGGAACATTGTCTTAAATTTATTTTCAGTGTCAGTCCTCCTCTCATAGATGCCTTATTAATGAGAGTGGGTTTGTTTAATGTATCTTATCCTGGGGTGAAGCGGTCTGGGGATGACCAGGTCTTGTTTGTGGTTTAATAGCAGTTCCTAATATGTAGTGTTTCTTATAAAAGAATACAGAATGGCTTGAAATAGACTATATCAATGTTGAGGTAATTTTTTTTTTTTTTTTTTTTTTGCTGTAAAAAATACATATGCTCTGTTAAAATAAAAACATTGAGCTCTCTGTGGATCAGTTTCAATAATTATTATTACTAGAATTCACTCGATTATATACCAATGGATTGATTACCTGTACTATATATATATATATATATTTTAAAGGAAAACAGACCACTTTAAGGTACCATTATGATAATTTATTTCACCAGAGCCCTTTTAAAGGACACCGTATCATCAGATAACACTTCCAAAAATGAAATGAAAAATGAAATTAAAATTGATGGGTAGTGTAAGTTTTTGTAATTTAACAGAGAGTGTAAAAGGAGTAGTTAAAGAGACATGGTAGAGTTTAGGGAGGGATTAATTTCATATCTCTTTCAATCATACTTAGTATTGGGGGAGGAGGAGTGACATATATATATATATATATATATATATATATATATATATATATATAAAAGTGGACACTGAGGTCAAAGCATGTGGTGACAATCTATTTTATGTGTGAACACAATCTTCAGGCTTGCCTGGTTGTATGGCCTGAAGACTGCATTCAAGCATGAAATAGACTTTTGTCACTTTCTCCTTTGATAAATGTGCTCAGTCTTAGAAATGAAGAATGTCAATAGAATATGTTCATAATTACTTCATTCCCAACAGATTCCCTGTTGAATTTAGAGCTTCAATTCCATGATGTCAAGGGTAATATGGCTGTTATTTTGATTCATTATTTGGTTATAAATTCACAATTGTCTTTCTTCTAGATTAGTTGCCACTCTAGGCTAAAGCTTTGCTGTTTTACCTATAGCTTGGAGTTGGTGATGGATTCATGCTTTTTCTAAGATAATAAATGACATTGTTTCCTTCAAGCTTGTCTACTTTGTTTCTTAAACACTAAATTTAATTTTGATTTCATCTGTTAAAACCACTGTTTCATTAAAGCAGAACACATTTAAGAAACTTTAAATGCATATTAACCTCTGTATTTAAGAACAGGGAATTTTATAAACAGCTCTTAAATTTTCCTCTTTATCATCTATAAAGAATTATTAATAAAACTGTTAAATATAAGACAACTTTAGACATTCTTCTTTTCTTTGTGATTTATCATCTTTAAAATCTTTTATTCATTCATTTACAGGTGAAGATATCAAGTTCAAAGCTTCAGCTAATGGTCATGACATTAATATGAAAATTAAATCAGATCAAAGAGTGGACAATGGTCAATGGCATATTGTTAAATTGGAACAGGATAATTACAATATTCGTCTAACCTTTGGCTCAAAAACAAAACTCATAGATATTCAACACCAGAACTTGCCAAAGTTTTTGGCTTTCCCAGGATATATGTATATTGGTGGAGTTCCTTCAAAGTAAGATAACAATCATTTTCTCTCTCTTTATTTTTGACATTTTTAAAACTTTCTCGGACTGTTTTTTAATGGGTTTTTGTTTTTTTGGGTTTTTTTTTTACATCTGTTGCCCCCACTTAATTTTATGAAATTTTGAGAAATTAAAATTTCAGCCTCTTCATATTTATATTAGTTAAAAGCAGGAGTCCTTGGAGAATTTAATTCATCAATTTGTTATTGTCAAACAGAAACACCATTTACCAAAAGTCAGTTACAAATTATAAAATAAAAAAATGCAATAAAACTATGACATTATTTAATTAGAAAAGCTTTTACTTACTTTTATAAATAAGATATATTAAGAACACTATTGTCTTAAGAAAAAATTTTTCGATGAATAATAAATTTTTACAAGAATTGTTTATAATAAACAGTATTAAACAACATTTACCTGCCTGAATGTCCAAGAAATTTTCATAGAAAATATTCATCATCCAACAAGAATTGGACCTGTATCCTATTCGGAACCATCATTTAACCTGACATGCTCTTAACCGATCGAGCCACAGAGAAAGATTGAAGTCTAAAGGCAGTAAATTCGACCTTGCTAATCAAACGATCCTCTGTGGCTCGATTGGTTAAGAGCACGTCAGGCTAAATGACAGTTCCATATAGGATACAGGTTTGATTCCTGTCGGAGGATGAATATTTTCTATGAAAATTTCTCAGACATTCAGGCCAGTAAATGTTTAATACTGTTTATTATAAACAGAGCATTTACTTAAATATTTGTATCTATAAAAAGAATGTATAAACATAAAAATGTCTTAAACCTATAAATATGTACAAGGGATTTTATAAGTTCAGCCAACTTCCTTTTGGGATAAAAGTGACTCCAGCTATATTTCAACAAGATATTGATGCTTGCAGATTGTGATGTTATAGTTACTTATCTAGATGATATATTAATTAAAAGTGTATCTAATGAACAACATATCGGGCATGTGAAGAGTTTTTGAAGAAATACAAGAATATGGGTTCAAACTCAATGAGGAAAAGTGTGAATTGTTTTTGCCTAAAATCAAGTACCTAGAACAAATCATTGACAAAAATGGTGATCAACTAGATCCATTGAGGGCAAGTGATATTAAAAATATGTCTCCAACAAGAAACGTTACTAAGTTACAAGCATTTCTGGGACTAGCAAACTATTATCAAATCTGTATAACTAATATGCAAAATTTGACAACCCCACTGAACAATTTGCTTAAAAAAAGATGTCAGGTGAAACTGGACTGATAAGTGTCAGAAGGTGTTTGGCAAAATCAAGAAAATACTAATGTCAGACTTATCATTAGTGCACTATGATCCAAAAGCAAAAATTGTATTTGCTTCAAATGCTAGTGACTACAGTATAGGAGCAGTCATTCTACATAAATATGATGACAGTAACATGAAAGCCTTTGCACATGCTTTGTGTTTACTACCAGTGGCAGAAAAAAAATACAACCAGATCAAAAAAGGAGCGTTAGCAATAATATTTGCAGTGACACAAATTTATACATGGAAGGTGTTTTCATGTACAGACGGACCACTGACCTCTATTATCAATTTATGATTCAAAAAAGGAATTTCTACACATACAGGGAATAGATTACAACAATGGGTACCATCTTATTAAATTAAAATTTCAGGATGGAATACCAATCGTCCAAAAAATTAGGAAAAAAAAAGAATAAGAATTGATAGCAAAAAGAACACTAAATTTTTCGAAATTGGCAAAAAAGTGTTTTTCAGAGTATATAAAAATAGAAAAGGAATGTGAGGAAAACGGCATAAGGTCACAAATTGGAAAAATGATAATATATGATCAAAGGAAAAAAAATGGGAACACAAATCACTTAAAGAAAAGGTTTAGTGAAAAAAGGTCTGCAAGAAAGGAAGAACTTTTGCAAGCCCTGTATGATATTTTTGATGTATCAGCACTCCAAGAATTCACTGAACGTTCAAGTATGATTACCAGCAAAAGGAAACATACGGAAAAACAAAAGAAATACAAACTTCAGTTTGTGGCAAACTTGCCAGAAAATGGGAGGTGGGGTGAATAAAAAAAACAATATTTACTAGTGAAAAAATGAAGAATCTCAAAAGGGAGGATGTTGTGGAGTAAATAAGACACCCCCCGGTAACACAAATGAACTAGGTAAGATGCCTTAAATAAAGAACTCAAAGTGAATCAGGAGAAGTCCATTGAAGTCACTCAAGGAGAAAGAATTGATGACATCACAGTGTGTAGCCTAAGCAAGACATTGTAACTGCTAAGAGTGAGTTATGACATTTAATCAGCATGCTTTTTTAGCTCTTCCCTCATTGTAATATATATTTTTAGCATAGTTGTTGGTCTCCCCGTGTAGCCTTTCTGGTGTTATTTAATGTTTTTAGATCAACTATTTTTTTTTTTTTTTTTTTTTTTACCACAAATTCAGAACTATATACTTGTCTTTATTGTTTTCATCTCAGCACTTCATTAGAAGAAAGTTGAAGCAAAATTAGTGTGGGCAATGATGTGTAGAGGTTTGGTGATGTTTAGTGATGCCCGGGGCCAACTCCTTAATTGTATAACCCTAAGACTCAAGAGCCTAGTACTGAGAAATCTGAGAAAGGAAAACATTTTAAATAAAAACAGATGAAACATAAAATAAACATTTTATTCAAATTAAATATAAACAAAATTTTTATTTTACTCTTTTGATTGGATGCCCTCCCAATATGGATGCTCTGAGTCCATCACACCCTCTGCCCCCTCTTCTGCACACTACTGAGTATGGGATCAAATAATGGTGTCTAAGGGCTTATATATTCAAAAAAAAGGATTGCATGCTATTTATTTTATGGTTGGTATTTTTCAGGCTAGCCAGAGAATTTTGTGCAAGAGGATAAATTTCTGATACTTGGATTTGGGTCCTTCTGAGCAATATGCATGGATTACCAGATGCAAACAGATATCCACCCCCAAAAGCTGAAGAACATGAAAAGATAAAGACCACAAAAATGAGGATACTTGTACAAATAATTTATGAAATAATAAAACTTTTGTAAAAAAACTTTTCTACAAAATTTTTATATACAAAAATAGTGAAAAAATTATAATTAAAATTATAATTAAAATTATGATTACCTTTTCTGCTTTAAATCTAATTCAGTTTTAATTTTTTAATTTTCAGTATGACCGAAGTGCCTGATGTTCCTGGTTTGGTTGGTTGCATGAGAGATTTAGTCTACAACAATCAATTTGTGGAACTCTCTCTTCCTGGTCTCTACAAGTAAATATCTGAACATTAATTATTTTCATTATACCCAACCCTCTCCTCTTTTACAAATATAAAAATATTTTTTAATCCATACTTTATTGATTTCTATTAATGCCAAAAGCTAAAAGAAGAAAAATATATCCATATATTATTGTAAATATAGAACCAGGGTACTCTCTCAGCTTTTTACTGACTGGAGAAATCACTCCCCAATGTTGCTTTATTGCATTGGGGTGAACAAAAACCGGGAAAGGTCTAGTGTATATTCACACAGAAACAAAAGGTGAAATAATGAGAAATAAAAACATGAATCCTGTTTCCTGTATACTTGGCTATTTATTCACAGATTCTTCTGGAACAATCTGGTTGGGGGTAGGTAGGTGGTACTTAGAAAGACTTTACTGCTATTTCTGTCTTCTCCCAAAACAGACTAATGGACTAGATTTTCCTTTGGACAATGAAGACTCCAACTCTCTCCTCTTCTCCATCTGCCTATTTCCACAAGGTTATATGTGACTCATGGCATGCTAACAAGTGGTTCGAACTGACCATTCTAATTGTGACTCTGCTTATACAAACTTGTAACTGGAACTTCTTAATGTCTAGTTGAGTGGCACTTGATCCCAAATGTTTTCATTTAATTATTTACTCACTTCTCTTCTGTCAGCTGATGGCCACTTTAAAGATCTAAGCTTCTAAGCTTTATTGGTGGTCTTCAGACTTTGATAAAATCATTCATTGTTCACTTTACTTTACAGGTGCTCTAAGCCATAGCCAGCTGCCATTATGGCACATTATACTGCACCCATTGTGTTTGTGTTATGGAATATAATGCTAAAATCTCAGCCTGTGCACTTGGGTTAGGATTAGTTTCTGTTATGTGTGAATAATCTTCTTTGTTTCATTTGTTATGTAAGAAGAAATAAGTTAACATGTTTTTCTATTGTTATTCTTGAAGTTATTTTTCCCTGTGTTTGTGTGCATATATATATATAAGTAAACATAGAAGTCAACACTTAGAGGCGATTGTCTGTTTCATGCTAGATGCAATCATCTGGCCATGAGCTCGTGGCCTGACGATTGCATCTAGTATGAAACACTGTCGCCTCTAAGTGTTGACTTCTATGTTCACTTTTATATTTACACATGCTCTATCTCTGATATTGAGCACCTTATCCCATAAATATAGCACATCTTAAGACTACATTTCTCCATATATATATATATATAAATTCTCAGAAAGTATACACTTATTGATGATGAAGAAAGCATTTATTTTGCACATCTCCTATTTATAATCTTCTTTGTCAAAGAATTCAGTTGTGGATATCAGTCATATAGATTACATATTATACAAAGAAAATTTCAGATCACACACAAAGAAAAAATGCTGAAAATTGATAGCTTATATCTCTGGCAATACATAGGGACAGATCCTTCAAACTTGAACAACTTTGGCCAAAACCAGAATATCTGAAAAGCCTCATTATATTTATACCATATTTGTCAATATTTTAGATACTTTAAAAATTATTATTACTGCAGCCAAATATTATTACTGCATCCTGTGAACTAGTATTATTCTGAAGAAGACATTTTGTCATCTGCTAATTCAACCTGTTTTTTTTTTTATCACATACTCTCTGCCATTTTATACTTCTGATATATATTTATTTTATAAACATGAATCATTTATTGTCTGAATTTCAGGACAGAAGGTGTCAATATTGGCTGCCTTGCAGCTTGTCATGAAAAACCCTGTCAAAATGGAGGCACTTGTGTTGAGCAGTGGGGAAGCTATAAATGTGTATGCATCAATAAATGGTCTCATCTTGGATATAATTGTGAAAATAGTAAGTACTAACTTTCTTCGATTCCAAGAGAAGCCTGACAAAATCGATCAAATTTTTGCTGTATCAGATCCATCAGTACAGATTGCTTGCTCCCATTTTGTTTTTACAAAATTAGTACCTGTTGTATTAGTACCTGTTTTTGCTAACCAAGAGAGACCCAAAGAGGATTCTTACTTTCATGAAAGAAAAAAACAAAAAAATGAAAATATTATTCAGTTTGTTTTATTAGGAACTTTTATAGAAATATCAAGAATGGTACTTCTACTTTTGCTTGGGAATTACAACCAAACATCTCAGTAGCAAGCCACCGTAGCTCTGAACTCTTTCTATAAAAATTTATGATTTATCTCAACTTATTTGTGTGTCTGTCCACAAGATAATATCCCAAGGTATCAAAAATGTCCAGAGAAATTCTAAAGATCATGCACTTAGAATAAAACTATCTCAGTTTCAATCATGGGTCTGGGAATGTTTAAAATCATTTGCTCTATAAATTAATAGCAACTGCTGCTTTACTTTATACTATTTCAGCTTAAAAAAATAGTTTCATAGGAAGAATTTACTTTTGGATAACTTGGAAAACCTGAATTAAGTTGTTCAGAAAGTAATGTCACATTTTTCAGGGAATGAATAAAACCTTTTTAAATATAACAAAATTTCAGTTTATTTGTCAAGAACATAATCATCTTTACTAAAAATGATAAAAGCCCATCAGGAGATAATTTCTTTTATTCTTGATTGTGAAGTGAAATTTACTGTACCAGTTTACTAAACAAAGCAAAAATGATATCTGTCTACATTACTGAGACGAGGTATTATATACACTATTTACATTATTCAGACTATTGTCCTCATATTTGTCGCCATATTTATCACAATGTTTTGGCTGTTGTATGCTCCGGCCTTCTTCAGATGGTTGGAATGTCAAACTGAACCCTTTATTTCTCTCACTGGGGTAGACTGTTCTAGTTCCATTATGTCAGTTATCAGTTATCTCCTGTTAATTCCCCTCTCCAAGATCTCTACTGCCTTAACCGGGTATTGAACTCACAACTTGTCACTGGATCTAACCAACGCCTTTATCCACTGTGCCATGTTTCCTTGAGGACATCTGTGTATGAATTTCTGCAAAATGAATTAATCAAAATTAATGCTGTAAATGCTTCAAGAACTTTAGACAATTGAAAAATAGTAACCAAAAAAGAATGTATGAAAAACAGAGAACAGGTGAGAAAGAAGAAATTGATTTGACAAGATGTAACTTGCCATTGTTAACAATGGAACAGATGTCCTCACCAACATGCAGCTTGCCAATGATAATGAATGTACTTTAATACTGGGACAGAAGTTACTTCTTTATTTATAAATAATATATATTTTAATGATTGTAGAATGTAACATATTGTAATGTCATTAACAAAAGTAAAGCAAAAAGAGGAAAGAAAAACTAATCAAAATTGAAAATATTTTATCCAAGAAATTCAGACAACTTGAAAACCCTTACATTCAGTATTACTACACTAATTAGAATAATAAATAAAAATATAAGATAAATAATTAGATAAAGAATTTGGTTGCACATATGACTTGATTGTTGTGTTAAGCCTTCATAGTCAAATTGATGTAGGTAATATACATATTATATGGGCTCTGTGAAAGTGAGTTCAAATCTTTCCAAAGGCTATTTTAGTTTCTGTTCATGTTGCTTATCTTAAAATATAAGAAAGTCTTAATAAAAATGAAAGTAAAAATATTTCAAACTAATAATGAAAAAGATTTTTGAAAAATCCTTATTTTTATTGGAACAACAAAATGTTAAAATCTTTCATACAACTTTCTTTTGCTTTTTTACAGATATTGATGAAGACATGGTGACGTTCACGGGAACAAATACGTCATATTTATTCTATGACAAAACAAACCAACCGTCTATCTTGAATGATACAATTGTCATGAGTTTTCGTACCATTAAAATGAATGCCCTTTTGCTCTACATGCATGATAATTATGATAATTTTGTACAGTTAGAACTTGTTAAAGAAAACCGAATCGTCCTGACATTCAACTCTTTTGACTCTGTCGTCTCAGCATCGCTGGAATGTAGTCGTAAGCGTCACTCTTTCTCACCACAATTCTCACTTTTTATTTAGTACTATTATTATGCAACATTATATAAAATTATTACATCATAATATTACATGCTATTGTTATAAAATGGGTTAATAGGAATGGACCATTTGTGGATATCTGTTTATGGCTGTGTGAATAACATGACTACATGATTTATATTTAATGTAAAATATCACAAAAAATGAAGTACAAGAAGGAACAAAAGGTTTTATAACAAACAACATTATATTTGTTTTTGTGTAAATTATGTACATGCATAGAGTTTTAGTGTTATGTTCCTTTGACTGTGAAATATTTTTATCTGAACTCACAAAAGTTGAATGAATTATAAAGCTGAGAAATGCTGAATAAACTGTAGCTTTTGAAGATTATTTCAAAGATAAAAGTTCTTGTTGCTTGTTTGAAATGTTCTGTATGTTTGCAATGTAGTTTGGAAAATTTTTGTACATACGTGCATGCGTGAAAATGCTTTTAACGTCTGACCACCCATGGTCGAGACGAGAAATCCTTCAAGGCTACATTTTTGCAGGAAAAGAGAACAGAAGATAGAGAAAGAGAAAGAGAAAGCAGCAAGCGTGTGTCTGCTATTTATAATTAATGTAATCACATGACAGGCTTAGAGAAAATTGGCGGGAAAACTTGACTTGGTCATGCGCTTGAAAAATATTTGAACGTGGATGGATTGCAATGCCCACTTGTGTGTATTGACCAATTAGAAGTTGATATTTCCTGAAAATCTGTATGAAGCTGAATAAAATTCAACATTGATAAAAAAGTGGTATCAGGATGCTAAACTATCATATATATTATCTACAAATGCGATGTGGCATCATCATATTGAAAATATATTGTAGTGTTGTGTAATTATCATATATAGTATTATGTAACGATATTTATTATATTAAATGTTATTGTAATAATATGTTGATGTGATAACATTTTACTTTATGTAATTACAGAATATATTAAGGTATATTTGATATATTATACAAATACTAAGTATCATATACTGATAGAGCATATTATTATGTTATATATATATATATATATATATATATATATATATATATATATATATATAATTATTTATTTAAAATATGATTCCAACACTCTACATAAGAGTTCTCATGTTTCAAAACAAGAGCTGAAAACTTCAATATAATTATTTGAATTAAATTGAATTAAAGTACTAAGCTCTGTTCCATCTTCAAGCAAAATTTTTGGGGGAATAACTTATTTCTAAAATTTACGCGTTTTAGAAGCATATTCATTTTTGAAATCGAAATTTCTATGGTAACGGCTAGAGCAATTGTTTAAAGAAAAGGGGCATAAGGTGTTAATATTTTGTATCAATATCTCAGTTATATTCACAGATGTCATGGTAAGGTTGGGGTGTCTAAATTTAAAGCAAAAGATGACATCGTCTAGTCTACTTAAGTGTCTATGGAGATTTATTTATTTTTTTATTTTATTTTTTTATTTTTTTCTGAAAGGGTTTTGTGTGTGTAAAAACTGTCGTAAGTCGCTAACATTTGTTTTTTGACGACTTCATAAAGTGTTATCTTTTTTTGTCGGGCATTTGAACTATTTATTAGGACTATGGAGTTTAAAAATTATTTTATTGTATGTTTGTTATATATATATATATATATATATATATATATATATATATATATAGACACACACACACATATTTTATGGGATGCTAGTGTGTTTAGGTAGAAACATATCTCCTGGAATATTTGTCCCACACCAATCATTGTGGACTCAAGTAAAAAAAAAAAAAAAAAAAAATGACAACTAATTGCGTGTATTGACAAAAAGGAATTACATGAATTTACAATTACAATAAAACAAGAAAACATTTAAACTAGTTACATATTCATTATTATTATTATTTTATATCTTTATTCATAATAATGTCCCTACAGCGCCCCCTAGCAACGGTCTTTTGGCAAAATCAAGTGGGATAACCTACACATATATAAACATTACACTCTCCTTTTAATAAGAGTTATATTAATTATCCAGTTACAAATTCTTTTCAGATTTTCATAATTTGCCAACTTACATTGACAGTCTATTACATAATAAGATTATTTTATGCAATATATGTTTTTCTCATACTTTTTGCCATGTTCCTCATTTAGAAGCAGTTATTTTTAATAATGTTTTTTAAGAATATTTATTAGAAAATAAAATATTTTTTCAAAATATTCTTTGTTTCCAAAGTTTAATGTTTGATGAAAAATATGTAAAACATGGTTTTGTTAATTGTATTTGCAGGGAATCTCAACAATGAGAAATGGCATCAAATCGTAGCAGAAGTTCTTGAACAGGGCACCAGGTTGCAGGTTGGTAACGAGGAAATCACAATACCTCACAAAAGATTCAAAAAGAAGCAAGAAATATTTGACAAAAAAGGTAATACTTTTAGTTTGTTATATACCGAGCACTAATGAGTATGTACCAATCCTCACAAATATGTTGGACACTATTTTAAAGGTGGGTGGGGGGTAATATGCTAAGTAGCCCACCACTAGCAGTGGTTTACCTACTTCTCACCGCTGGCGAGTATTGTACTTTGTTGGTCTATAAAGATTACCATTTCATTTCCAACCTCCGTTTTGGTTATTCCTTATTCAGTAACCTTTTCAAGGTTACAATACGATCTATCTATCTATTATCTATCTATTATATACCATACCTATGAACAGTAATGGGTATATTCCAACCCTCATAAATACTTTGGACACTATTGTAAGTGGTGAGGAGGGTGTAATATACTGTCTAAGTAGTCCACCACTAGCAGTGGTTTACCTACTTCACGCCGCTGGTGAGTATTGTATTTTGGTGGTGCTACAAAGATTACCATTTCATTTCCAACCTCTGTTTTGGTTATTCCTCATTTAGTAACCCTTTCTAGGTTACAACACAACTGATGGACTATTTTTCATAGATTTTCAAGATTATCAAAGTGATTCTCTTTGGCCAAAAATCTAATCTTTTCCTTTTTGTTGGGTGAAGCTGGTTTTATAAACTTCAATGTAACCAAGGTCTGAAGATGGAATCATAGAATAAAATTAGAAAGATGCTAATATACAGCCAAAAATAAACACATCTATCAAATGAAAACTATAGTCAATTAGGAATGCAATACATTTGAGGTGTCCATATGCACATAGGGGACAGATGCTATGTCAGTTATGCTTTTAATTGTAGCCATATATGCTGGGTGTGGCAGCCCCATCAACCACAGGTATTATCAGTAAATTTGATGCCTAAAGCTGATATTTGTTCAAGAGTTGGAAGTTATCTGTTTTATTTATTTCTTGCTTTCTTCTTTTCACTACCAAATCTTCTGTCTTTGTTGACTGAAAGTAAAAAGGTGAAAGGGTGTTGAAAGGCAAATAATTGGAGGGAAAAGAGTTCAAAATAAGACCAAGAAACCCAAAATACTACACATCAGCTTTTGTTCTTTATGTGGGTGTTTTTGTTTTATTTCCCATCATCTTACAGGTTAGTGAAAGAGATAATCACCTACCTCAAAAAAGAGTTTGTGTTTTGTGTACAATCTGCCAAAGAAAGATTACCAAAAGTAGTTAGCAAAAATCTGCTACTTTAAGTATCAGAATTTATGCTAATGTTCTTTCCTTCCCTGAATGGTGTGGCCAATCAGAAAAATTGCTAGGTGAATAAAAGCCGTTGTTTTTTTGCTTATGAATAAAGGATTGTTTCTGAGCTTGGTGGACAAACATGCATCTTCCCTGGTGAAAAGTGAAGGTTGGATTTTTGACCCCATTTTGCTGGACATAATTTATCATCTTACCCAGGACGCTCAAACTGTTTGGAGCTGTAAAAGTGACTAAAGCATATCACAATATTGCCTCAATGATGAAATGATTAGGAATGTACACCAAAACATTTGTGTATTATCTTTGAATTAAATCACCTCATTGTGTCAGTTTGGGCCAGACTTTATATGAAACTGGATTTCCAGAAAGCATTATTCATAGACGAGTGTAGGATTGAAACATTTGGCAAATGAGTGTTGTCTGATAGTGGAACTTAAGCCTGTTTGCTTGATGTGTCAGTGAGGAGATGGAAGTGGGGTTTATGTTTAGAGGGGAATCAATGGGAATGAGTTGATTGGTCCCTCAAAGGTGGATTATGGTGTTAAAATGACCTCTTCTGACTACATTGACTTGCAAAAGACTATTCTTCAGATATAGCTTAAGAAGACGACGATAATGAAAGTGCTATTCAAGCAAAACCCATTTTTATGAGCAACAATGATCTGATTCATGCTGCTAGTTCAGCTAATGCCTACTTAGGTAAATTAGGATTTTAAAAAAGTCTTATGGTGTGGCTGCTATGTTCACCAGATCGAAACTCTATCAAGAACATTAGGAGAATTGTCAAAAGACATGTTTAGAAGGGTGACAAGCAATTTGTATCCATAAAATGAACTTTGGAAAGCAATATTAACTGTTTATGAAGCCATTACACCTGAAGAAATTCTTAAATTAATATCTGTTGAGAGTAGTCTGCTTCAAGCCATGAGAGGAAATGGAAATTCTATTAGTAAATGATATTACTTTCCTTTCAAGGAAATTCTATTAGCAAATCATATTACTTTTCTACTTGAACCCAGCTTTTTAGGGGCAGTTTTGTAAATCATTTCTTTGAGTAAATTATGGTTGGAATAGTTATTAGATTTCATTTTTTTTTTACCTTTACATATCTTCACAATAATTATTTTGAGATGATTGCATAAAAAGGGAAACTGTTTGAAAAATAATTTTTCGTATGTTTAAAACATAAATTCAGTTCTATTTCATACTGCAAGTGATTTTGCGATCGTCTTCTCAAAAGACGTATTTGACCAAAATTTTGTGATTTTTCAATCATTGGTTTTATAATTATCTTGTAATCTTTCTCTATTTGCATAAAATATTAGCATAGACTGTAAATTAATGGCAGCCTTTGTCAAATATTTGAGTAAAAAGGTATTATCAAATTATGATCAATTCCAAATTGCCAACTTCATAAGTTTTTTTTTTTTTGTTTATTTCAGTGTCAGTAGAACCACCAAGCTATTCACCGCAGAAAGATTTTGTCTACCTTTACGTGGGTGGTGTCATACCACAGATGACACAGTTATCTCGTTTCAAAGGATGCATACGTGGACTGAAGATTGGAGATCATGTTATTGGTTTAAGAAATAAAAGCCGAAATGAAGAATGTAAGTAAATATTTTTTTTCTTTTCTATGATTTATTCTATTCATAATGAATGAACCAATTTCAGATTCCTGCTGAAGTTGTTTGTACACAATCTACACTAATACCCTTGGAAAACACATCAATCCATCTTATGTCAGGAATCACTGCTAATGGTAACATGTGACCCAGAACTGTTTGGGGTGAAAAGAGCTGTGTCACCAAGTAACCTCCATTGCCCTGAGAACTGTTATTAAAATCTCAGTATGATGATTTTTAAAATTCCAATCATGGCTCCATTTCTTCACTTTTTTTATTTCTGCTTTTGTCTCTTTTTTTCTTCTCTCCTTCTATAATACCCTTCTTTCTTTCTTTCTCATTACTTATTGCATACTAGCGATGCCTGATGGTCACTATTAACAACCAATTAGTATCAATTCTTTTTGAATCATTATCACTCACTTCAGTCTTCTTGCCATTTCTGTAGTCTGTATAACTTAATTCTTTCTCAAACTTCTAGAATTTTTGTTCTTTTAAAAAGAATTTATCATGATTATGATATTTCATTGGTCATCCAATGTTTTAGTGGATGTCACTGGAAACTGAGTGACACCAATTCTCCTTAAATTTCCACCACCTTACTCGGTATCCTCAAAGACCCAAAAACTGTTTTAGTCTGAATAGTCTCAAATCTTCACAATTCATCCAGACTCACCTCTAATAGTTTTAATACAATTCCAAAGTTCTCTGATTATTCTGGGCACAATTCTAAGTTTCATGTTCCACAATTTTTTCTGCTCCTTGGTAAAGGCGTAATTTTTTTTTTTGTCTTTGTTTCTGATACAACCATATTTTTGTAACTTTCTTTATAACAACCAAATTTGGTTTTCTTGCTGGGATGATGGAGTGATTGGCCTGGATCTCAGTTTTAAGTATTTTCTTATTTTTTCATGTTGGTTCTCTTTCTTTAGTTTGTTAAATGTAATTCCTTTGCACAATTCACAGTGTGTTACTTTTCCTACTCTATCATATTTACATTTTCACATCAAAAAATACTTAGTGGTTATCACTGAGGACTAAATGACAATAAGTCTTCCAAATTTCCAGCACTTCCCTTGGTGTTATTATCAATTTTAACACTGCACTGGTCTATATTGTGTTCATACTTGTCTGGTTGTTTCTTCTTATTATTATTATTATAATATTTATATCTACATGAAGACTAAGTAACAGCAATTCTCTAGTATTTTCTGATCTTTTGTGGTATTTATAAATAAGCAGTTATTTTATTGATGACATCTATAATTAAATTGCTTAGTTCTTCAAAGAAAACCATTTTCTACCCTTATTATTTCAATCCTTATGTAAGAGTAAAGGGAAGTAAACAGTGTTGATATTTTTTAATAGTATTTAAAATAAGTTCCAAAATGAACTGTTTTAATTTTTTTTATTTTTAAAGCAATTCACCCCAAACAAGGTGGGAGTACCACCAGCACACAAGGGGTTACAGAGGATTGAGAACAAGAGTAAAGAGGCATATTTGGGGAAAGGATATAGAGAAGGACTGGGGAACAAGCTCAGGGTGTCAGATGTCAATTAACATTAAAATTAAATATTTGAAGATTATAGTCATTGGGGAAGCAAGTAAGGGGAAGGGAATTCCACAGATGGGAAGTGCAGGAGAAAAAGCTGTTTGAGTAGAAGAGACGGTTACATTTAACCTTTTTGACAGTGAAAGGGTGGGTCTGAGATGCCAGTTTGGTAACTCACTTAAATTTACGCAGTCCAGGAACCAGTTAAAAATAGCTTGTCAGAACAGTTGCCATGAAAATACTTGTAGAAGAGACAGAGGGAGGCCATGGCATGTCTATTGATTGTAGACTAGATGCCAGATCAGAACCTATCCTCTTGCATATTCATCTCTGGATTTTGTTGGACCTCCAGACTATATATGACAGCAATATTCCATGCAAGGACGGATGGTTGATTTATAGATTTGAAGAATGGATTTGGACGAGAAAAAATTTCTGGCACTACACAGAACTGACAATTTTGCTATTATTATTTTAGTGAATATGCAAATCTTTCAAACTGCACAGAACATTGCCTAGGCATTACTGGGTATCCTTACTAATATATATTTGGCAATGCTTAACATTCATGCCTGCAAAAAACTGTTTGTCAAAAGGAGCTATGATGTTTTTTGGAGATATTTGTTAGAAAATATGACATTTACTCATGGATAGTTTACTGTTTTGTTTTCATAGTTACCTCCCCTTAAATGTGTGTAATGATAAAGGGATGAATACTTATACCTATGTCTCCAGCATGATATTTAAAACATTATTTTAACTAAAAATAATCCTTTTTTTTTTTTTTTTTTTTAAGGTTTGTACAGTAAATGGCCATGGTTAATTGTAAATGGTAGAACTGCCCAACAGACAGAACTGACAAAGTTTGCAATAAACAATAACAAAAAAGAAAAAAAACAGGGCAAAGAAATAATATAAAACAAGCAAACAATATATTCAAAGCAAATAAACAGTAATAAGGCAATTAAACATTTAATAAGGCAAATAAACATTTAATAAGGCAAAAAATTCACAAACTAAGAATTGGGGGTTGACACACAAGAGTGAATTTGGATAAACGAACGTAGTGTTCTGACTTCAAGACAGACTGGGAGTGAGTCAGATGAGACTGAGAAGTGGTCTATCTTATTAGCTAGGAAGAAATCCCAGCATGCATTTTGTGTGTTTTGTCTATAAATTGGGGAGGGGAAACTGTTTTGCAATCATCCTCATTATCAGATTGGAATTAACAAAGTTCATATTAACATTAAAATGTACATAATCAACATATAGCTACACATTAAGGAGAAAAATGATAAATACTTTATATAAATACACAGAAATATGTTATTACTGTAAAACCTTTATGGCCACAGCCTTAATTAAAACTTATAAATTTCTGTCTGAATTTCTGGGATGATCTATTATTTACATTCAGACTAATATCCTCATCTTTGTCGTCATTATCACCTGATCGCCTTCTATCTGAATTTCTAGGATGAGGAGTTATCATTATTTATGTTCAGACTAATATCCTCATCTTTGTTGTTATTATCACCTGATTGCCTTCTGTCTAAATTTCTGGAATGAGGAGTTATCATTATTTACATTCAGACTAATATCCTCATCTTTGTTGTTACTATAATGACAATTCATGTTTTTTTCTGGCATTCTTTAGATGTCTGTCAATCTGAGTAACCGTCAGGGAATTTGAAACTTAACCCCTTACTTAATCTATGAGAACAGATTGTTCTTATTCTGATGACTTGGGATATTTCATTGTACTCTTTTTAGTACTACTCAATGATTATTAGTTCTGTTTCCACTGAATATGAATTTGTACTAACTGGACCAGGGAGTGAACTCACTATTATTATGCCACCAAATTCATGAACCAATACTTTAATCCTTTATACTATTGTCCCATAGGTACAATATATATATCTGAAGAAGGCCAGAGTCCATAACAGCTGAAATGTTAGGATGATAACAACAAAGATGAGGACATTAGACTGACTGTAAATTATGTAAATAACTTTTGAATTGTTTATAGTGCATAATTAAAACTGTGGAATGTTGGGTGGGGACAACTGTATGTCAAAAATAATATTTACAATATACATGTTATAACATTTTCAAAACAATTTTTAGTGGCACTTTTACTCTCTCATAGATTGTTACATGCAATCACCAGTAAGAAAGAATGTTTACAGGCACCGACCTAAACAGAGGTGACGACAACAGATATTTCCCACACACGTTTACACATACACGAGAATATAAAAATCCAACCAAATACAAAATTATTGCAACATTTCACTACATTTTCACTGACATAAATGAGGGTGACATCTATAGACATTCCTCACACACACACTTATACACTTACATGGATTAACGTTACTATCTAACATACACCTACACAAATAAGCATTTCTTTGCATACACACTCATACACTATCACACATTTTAACATCCAAATGTTTCTTATATATATTTATACATTATCTATTGCATTTATATATGTAACACGTATCAGACCAATAGGAATTAACCAAAAATTATAACATACCATTACTCAGTGTCTCTTTGCTTTTTTCATTTCTATCTTGATCTCTGACAAAGCTTTAATAAAAGTGAAACATGTTAGATTGAGATGCTTTTCCTACTTGTTCTTTATTTTATCATCTTGTCAGATTCCTATCCATATCTGATTTGGTAACTTTGTTATGTTCTCTTTCTCAGCTGTAAAGAACATGTGCAAAGAAGGCTGCATCTCTAATCCATGCCTCAATGATGGCTTTTGTAATAATGAATGGGGAGATGGAAATTTTACATGTGACTGCAGTCAGAGCAGTTACACTGGTAGACTTTGTAATCTGAGTAAGTATATTTACATTGGCATGACTCCAATATGATTTAGTATAAAATTTCTGGTAATGTCTCTAACCTTTGGAGAATTATCTATGATTCTGTTGTCTGTCTATAAAATATCTCCTGTTTCAGAATACCTGTTCTATAAAATTGAAATTTAAAAAAAAAACAAACTTTTCTATTCTTTCCTTTTTAAGATAAAAGTATGAAACAAAATGCTGACTTGAACATTGATTAAATGTTTATTTGGTATTCCGTTTATCCAATATATTTATTTTTAGGATTTACAAGTGTTTTAAATCCAAATCTACATTTTTTTTCAGCTCCTTGTGGTGACTTTAATGGAAACAGTTATCTGGATATGAAATTTGATCCTGAAGTTTATGGAACAAAGAGAATCAGGGAAGAGAAGTTGTTGTTGACTTTTCAGACAAAAGCCAAAAGAAAACAAGTCTTACTTGACATATACAATTCTGAGTAAGTAACCGACTTTTAAATGTTGACATTTTTATTTCACGTTTTCAAAGGAAAAAAAACTTTTAGATTTGACAGAAAATAAAACCCACTTTTCCTTCCAAATATTAAGAATTACATACATTTTCCAAAAAAAATTGCATAAAAAGAAATTTTGAAAGTTTTGAACTTTGATCAAAAAGGAAACTCAGATGAAGTAACAGTTGATGTACCACCCACCATCTTCTTTATTCAAATTACATGATAAAATGACAGATGAGAGACTATGAAATAAAATAATTTGAGTCATTAATGTTGATAATCATGTTTAGAAGATTACCTGTTGTGATTCAAATGTCAAATTATTTTTTGTTTCTTGTTTTTTTTTGTTTTTTTTTTTTAGATTCTGAGATAAAACTTTTGGACTTATTTTGGTTGATATATTCTTGGGCTTTCCTCAAGCTTACATTTAATCTGCCCCTTTTGGGGAATCACATTATTCTTTTTTCTTTCTTTTGAGAGAGGTCAAACATCATAAAAATGCTATCTTTAAAACAACAAAGAAGATACAAGTTTGAAATGCATCACAAATGGTTTGATTTTTTTTTTTTTTTTTAATATTAACAGTTCAGCAACTAATTTTGTTTATAAGTTTTCTAAGTCAAGATCCAATTTGCAATATGAGCACGTAAAAAAAATAATTGCTGAAAACATTAGGTTTATAATACCCAGAAATTCATATACAGATGTCCTCAAGGACACATGGCACAGCGGATAAAGGCATTAGTTAGATCCAGTGACAGGACCCAAAATGTGTGAGTTGAATACCCGGTTAAGGCAGTGGAGAACTTGGACAGGGGAATTAACAAGAGATAACTGATAACTGACATCCATTAAACATGGCATGTGGAACTAGAACAGTTTACCCCAGTGAGCGAAATAAAGGGTTCAGTTGAACATTCCAACCACCTGAAGAAGGCCGGAACGTACAATGGCCGAAACGTTGTAATAAATATGTCGACAAAAATGAGGACAATAGTCCGAATAATGTAAATAGTGTACATAATACCTCATCTCAGAAATATAGACAGATACTGAAAGGCCAAAACGTTGTAATAAATATGGCAACAAAGATGAGGACAATAGTCCAAATAATGTAAATAGTGTACATAATACCTCATTTCAGAAATATAGACAGATACTGAAAGGCCGAAATGTAATAAATATGGTGACAAAGATGAGGACAATAGTCCGAATAATGTAAATAGTGTACATAATACCTCATTTCAGAAATATAGACAGATACTGAAAGGCCAAAACGTTGTAATAAATATGGCAACAAAGATGAGAACAATAGTTCGAATAATGTAAATAGTGTACATAATACCTCATCTCAGAAATATAGACAGATACTGAAAGATCCAATTTCTCATGATTTTATCCTTTTTTTTATTTTGTACAGCTGCAACGACTACCTGACGATTTTTATGAATTCAGAACACAGGATTCTTATGAAAACTGATCAAGGTGTGGGCAATTGTAAGTTTTCTTTTTTTCTTGTTTTTTTCATTGGTTCCTTCCGTGAGATTGGCATGGCAGGCCTCCACTATTCAAAGGCTTCCAAGGTGAGGCCTTAGTTGAAACCATTCTTCATGGCTGGTGACCAGAGCAGTAAGGCCCACGTGACACCTTTTTAGTACCTGTGTTGCCTTTTTGTTGTGTCTGCACTGCATGCTCTATTATGTGCTTTTAATCGAGTATCTATTGCCATCCTTTTCTGTAGACACATCAAGCATGGTAGATGTTATTCTCCTTGAGTGAAATTGATCATCTGATTTGGTTTTCTGAAGATTTATCTGAGTGTTTGCTTTTTGAAACTTTAGCTTCCACCATGTTAGTTTTTGGCCAAACCCTGATCTCTGCTCACTGTATACCAAAACTGGAAAAAAAAATTCCTTCAGGATTTAAATTCTTCCAGAATAACTCTGAGAAAAATTAATGGTGGATTTTTAGAATAGGCACTGCGACCAGAAATAATAATTTTTTCAAAATCTTTTTTAATATTATTATAGATTAATCTTCCAGATTATGGATATCAATTTTTTTATTATTATTATTAAATTAATTTAATAAAGGGTCGCTGTTTGCTATGTAAATTAACTCTTAATTAATCCCCACTATGAAAGCCAAACAAATATGCATTCAAACCACATGATTTATAGCCACATCATGTTGAACCACTAGTTACCATATGATCACTGAAGTTAAGCAGCATTGAGCCTGGTCAGTACCTAGATGAGTGACCACTTGGAATTACCAGGTGCTGAAAACTTGAGTGTAGTACTGGATATCAGAGTGCAAAGTTAGAATTCTGGTTGCATTTGTTGCACTCACTTATGCACAAATACCCTTGGGGGAGGTATGAATTCACATTTGCTCTCCCCCAGCTGTCGATTAATTAGTAGAACGTGTATCTGTAAAAATCATTATCATATCAAAAAATTCTTACAATCTAAAAATATTTTCTGGCTTTAAATAACCATCACAGGGTTGATAACACATAAAAAAAAAACAAATCAGTCAACCAACTAATTCCTACTATTTTTTATTTCCTTATTCTTCTTCAATTATATATCACGTGTTCAAATGTAAAACCACAAAACAGATTTAAAAATCAATGATTATAAGCTTGGATGTGCTGGTGGTGTAATAATATTAAAAAAAAATTAAAATAATGCACATGAGAAATACGAGAAATCCTGTAAAACAAATCATGAATAAATAGAATGAAAAATGCTTAAATAAAATTAATGCCACTGTATCCTAAAATGCTTTTAGATATTTGAAGGTATTTTTAGTAATTATTTAAAAAAAAAAAATCAACACTGATAATTCTTATTTTCTTAAATTTCATAATTACCAGTCTTGAAACAAAAATTATGTTATAATGTTAATGCTCTGTGGAAATCCTGGTCATGCCATTCCCAAATCTATTTGATTGCCAATGTAATGCTATGTTGCTTAATTCTCTTTTAGATTCACAGGTTTCCATCTGAAATGTTTTTTTTTCTCTAGTGATTCATGACACTAACTTACTGGAAGTATTATTATATTTGAAATACCACCAAACTTTGTTGAGAGTATTAAATATTTAAAAAAAATAAGATTAAAACTGTTTCTCTTTCTGCTGTTTCTAGTATCAATGGCCAACCACCAAAATAAACAATTCATAAGTTTTTACTTAATAAAAGTTCCAGAGCTCAAATTCAGCAATTCTGATAATTTGAAAATACCAAAAAGAAATTGTAAAGCACTTCCTTTAAGTGAAAAGGTTCTCGACATAATAAACAATAAAAAGAAATTGTATCCAAAGATTACTAAGATTTAAATAAAAGTAAATCTTCAGTCCATTATTTTCTTTTATTATTATAATATTAGTATTATAATTGGTTTATTTTATTAACTAGCAAAGTCAGCCTGCATTGCTCAGTAACTAATTTATTGTAAATATAAAGTAAAAAACACAAATAGACTCTGGGATTTAAACTCGGATTACTGATTACATTTTCTGTACCAATAACACTTATGCCACCTACTAAATTCCATGTCATGAAGATGTTGACCCCATGAAATCCACCTTTCCCTCCAGCTCTTACAGTCTTGGCAGAGCATCAAAACTTCCTCCAGCGCCAGATTAATCTGCTGGAGGTCCTAATGGATGGCATCCTTCCAGTGGCTGCGTAGTCTACCATGAGGTTGTCTCCAGTTTACAGATGGTGGATTGAGCTTGTAGATGATTTTGGTAGGGTGGTTATCAGGTCGTCACTATAATATATATATATATATATATATATATAATTTATTATATGAATTTAACTTTCTACCATTTTAAAATCAGATACTTAAAGCTGAAAGGGTAATAATTAGCACAATTGATAATTAACAAATGAAACAGAATAATTAAAAAAGTAAGGTATCCCAAAATTATTTTTTGGCCTTATAGCAACAGATTTTTATTTAATATCATTTGTATTTGCAAATACATCTTAATTTTTTTTAAGCATAAGAATTTTTTTTTTTTTTTCAATAAAAGTGGTAATTATTCAAACAATATGCAGTATATACTTTTACTTAGTTATTTACAAAGCTTAGCTTCGTCTGGCACAAGGTCACTATAGTGGAGCAACATATGATGACTGAATTTACAAAACTCTTCTTACTAAATACTCATTATTGTTAATATCTTATTCTATAATTATTATTACATAATAATAATTTTTATTATTGATATTATTATAATTATTACTTAATATAATTGTTATTTACAATTATAATAATTAATATTTATTGTTTTTTATTAATATTTATCTAAGTGACAGGGGCCTGAAATGATGAAATATCTTCGTTTATTGACATAATAACTAGAAATATTGATGAAAACTTGATTGGTTCAATTCTGGTCATCAAGTGTTGCGCAAACTGAGTGACAATGAAAAAAACGTTAAAGAAAAGTGGTGTTGATAACTGCCAGACGCAAAGGCAAAGATTTCTGCAGTGTGGCTTACTGTTTGAATTATTATTTGTATCAATAATTTTTGTTCCCTCTTGTTTTAAAAATAAATGGGTCAAGGTTCAAAGTTTACTAATTGCAAAGGTTATCATAATAACATAGCATATTTTATCGTAAAATGATTTGTAACTGTTACATAATGAGATTGACTGGATGCCTTTCTAAATCCATCATGGCTTATGTAGGACAAACAAAATTAATTAGTGTTAGCCATCTCCTAAAAGAAATTAACAGGAGACAAACAATATTAGATTACATGGTACCAGTAATAGTGAAGAGACTTGACTGCCATTATTTTATTGGTCTTATTCTTTGTGGCATTTATAGGGCAAGAGAAATTACTTGATAATGCCCATCTCTTTTCTAAATAATATGAAACCCTGCTGAATTATACAGTTCCAGTAGCAATGAAGATTTACTGACCTGAATACATTTTTCACCATCCACTTTGTGTCATGCCAATAACAAGACTATTGTGATAACACAAAGTGATGGTGCATGTTACTTTAGATTGAATTTCAATTTTATTTGCTAATTTTATCGTAGCAACATTCTTTATATCCCGTGGTTTGGTTTGTTTTACGGCATATCAACCTCAATGGGTTATTTAATGCCGACAAAATTTTTATTACTGGTAATATTTTTTTTTCCAAAAATATATTTCTGGTAATATTTTTTTTCTTCAAAATATCTATTTCTGGTGATATTTCTCCTTTAAAAATGTATTGATGGTAATCTTTTTTCCCAAAAATATATTACTGGTAATAATTTTTTTTATAATGTATTTCTGGTATTAAAACTTATTTTTACACTTTCATAGTATTCTGAACCCAGTTTGGGGGTTAACTATTTACCCATACCTGGGACCCTAACAGGTGCTACCCGGATCAGGGTGGACATGGGAACACCAGCAATTAAGAGGTTTAATTTAATTTGCTCCTCAAAAACCTCCTGATCAGAGGCCTTGCTGTTGGACGTAGTTTAATGTCTTACCCAGGATGTAGATGTAGTTTATCGTCATACCCAGGATGATTATACCCCATGACAGATTCATGATCTTTAAAAACATAGCAATTATGAGATAAAAATTATCATTGCAAATATCTTTTTTCTTTTAAGAAATGAAAAACTGGTATTATATTTTAGCTGTATTAGTATTACCATTTTGGTGAAGAAAATGCGCAAAACAAACCAATTCTTGTTGATAAATATTTAATATAGATCTATATAGTGGAGAAAATGGCAACTTGCCTCATTAAACCAAGTGACAATGTGTGGCTTATATTCTCCATTGGAAAAGAAAGTGTGCATGTAACTCTTGTTTATATATGAGAATGTCATACAAATTTTTGTTCACACTTCAACCAATCACTGACTTCTCAACCTAGACATAAACAGGTGCTACATGCGACCAGGCAATTGGCTTTATTAGTTATAACATGGTTGTGAAGGAGGATTTCTTGAGACGAGCAGCTACTGTATCAAATTTTATTCCCTCAAAATTCTACTACAATCTATAACCAAGATTTTTTTTTTAAAAAGCCTCATGATGATGACATTTGAACATTGACTCAACAATTTTTGATTATTGTTTTTTATCTGCATTTTTGGAGAGAAGAATTCATGCTTTGCAGAAAACAAAAATGATATTTTTTTTTTTTTGCTTTGATTGCAGACAAATTTGTATTTTGCTTTTTTTCTGCCTTCAATGTTATCAATGTTTTGATTTTGCATGGTTGTTGATGCTTGCTGATTTGTTGCATCCTTTGAGGCAACAAATCACGCATTTTTATGTTGTCTTTATTTCCGATATAAAATAATATCATGGTTCTATGAATTAGTCAAACTGGTATCTTTATTGTTTCCATCACGATATTTCAACCCATATGTTTGCCTTTTGAATGAAAGAAAAACACTGATAAGGAAAACAACAAAGATAAGGATACTCGTTTGGATAATTGATAGAATGTAAATGTTTTGTTGCAGTATATCTGATGTTTAAACTTGTTTTTCCTCAGCATTTTATTTTATTTTACTAAAATATTAATTTAATTTGAAATAAAGGAATATTACATTTTTTAAATAAAATTTAATCTTATAATGTAACCTGTGGCAAGCAATAAAGAAGTGTCTTATCAATTTCTGAATGATTATCCAATTAAATTCCTTCTTTCACTGAAGCATAATCAAAGTGAATATGCCACAAATTCTAAATCATAGGAAATTTCTAGAATAGAAAAATAACAACTATAAAAATTAAAAAAATATTTTTTACTTATATATATAGATACACCTAGTGAGCCAGACAAACCTACCTAAGTTTCACCTAAATGAATCGTCAGGGAAAGTAAGCCTTACTTTCCCTGACGATCCATTTAGGTGAAACCTAGGTAGGTTTGTCTGGCTCACTAGGTGTATCTAGGTCTGCTCTATGGTTGTATTGAGCGCTTTTGTTAGTTGTTACTCGTATTGGGGTTTTTTCTTTGGGCTTCAGACCTGTATCTGTGCGATTTTTTAGTCGGCAGAAGTTAATGTTTGTAGCTCTTTCTTTTTTTTAAAACCTTTTTTTCCCTCGAGATTGATTTGATTATTAGCAAATCAAAAATTCAAGGGTTTTTCGAAACGAGTCTAGTTATCTATAATTATATGTGTATGTATATATATATATATATATATATATATATATATATATATATATAATTCCATGTACATGCAGCAAAAAGAATAAACAACCTCCCACTGATAACAAAAAAAATAAATAAATAAAAACAACAGTTGTACTACCAACAAAGCCTTCATTAGATGATGTCTCCTAGATCAGGCTGAAGCATCATTACTGCTAACACAGAATGCCCCACGGTACTTTGTTCATTTTACATTTCAATATTAGAATGCTAGATAAAAAAATACAGCCGCATCAAGTATTCTTGTATTCACAACTTTCTAGACAGTATTGATGAGCTTGACTATATGATATCATGACATTGAACAATGAACATAAACTTCAGCCAGAATGTCAAGACAATATTCTACATTATCCAAGATGAAATAATTGGCATTCTTCATTTTTTAAACTGGGAGCTCATGCTGACAAACATCAGGTTCCTTTCAATCATTTTATAATCTCAGTCCAAAATTTATGTTGTCATAAATACAGGCAACTAATTTTATGCATTTTTTGGTCTATAAACATTTTATAAAGCATTGAATACTATTTTAACCATTTTTTCTCTTAATAAGTTTTTTTTAAATTTGTTTGTTTGTGATGGATTTCTTTCTGTTTAACTCTCTTAATATCAAGATTGAATTTTAAATGTTTTTCTCCAAGCATAACACTACAAGATATGTACTAGACTAATTTTATGAAAAAACTTAATCTAATCGCAAAGACTGTCTTTGTCATTAAAATTGTATTTTTTAATTAATGAAATGACTTCCCAAAATTAATAAAGCCAATTAAGGCTTCAATTTTAACAATAGTTTCTGTATTATAATAATATAATTCATTTATGATTTAAACATAAAGAACAATTTTAATTTTTAAATGGTCTGATCAATATATTTTTTCTGTAAAATGTAAATCTGTTCAAGAACTTTGTTTTCAAAGATTTATCAATTTTGCTTGAAGGCAATACTTGAAATAAATTTAGCCTCTGTTCATTTGTGCCTACATGACTAACATTTTCTAGGTCTTCTTGGCAAAATCACAAAATCATTTGAATTTTTCATAAAATAAATTATGAAAGGATTTCATTGATAAAAATATCAGAATGGTTTGTTTTTTAAGAAATAGTTTTAAGATTTATTTTAAAGACTTGAAATGCTTATTTAAAAATAATAAAGACTTGAAATGCTTATTTAAAAATAATAAACAAAGTATTAAAAATAATAACTGCTTACATGTAGTGAAAAATATTTTTAAACTCAAATTTTTGCTATATTCATTAAAAGAAGAGTAAAAAGAATTAAATAATTGTTGTTTTAAATTTAATTTCTCTTTTCATCTAATCTACCTAAAAATTCTTTTATTTTTACTTATTATTTTTTTCAAGTTTTATTTTAATTGTCTTTTTGAAGTAACATCCACTAAAAGAGTTTTATGTCCTTCATCCAGATATAGTATCATCAACGGGCACCTATAATGATGGCAAGTTACACGAGATTTATTATCAACGAAAAATAAAAACGGGAGAACTAGAATTGCGGGTAAGTTACGATAGAAGAAATACCAAAAGCCGTTACACTTGAAAGAAAGAACACATTATTAATAATGAAAGTTCTTTTTAGATCTTTATAAAGTTTTGTTGAATGTTTTGCATAAAAATAAACAAGAATGACTTATTGCTACTATTATTTTATTAGTGGCTTACCTCATCTTGTTACTTTTGGGATAAAACATTTTTACCTCTTTACATTTAATGCATTGCTTTTTAGATGAAACATTTCCATGATTATTATGTTATTGTTAGTTTTACTTTATCTTGGATAAGTATTCATTATTATTTTCTTACAAGCTTGTAGCTATGTATGTGCTGATAATGTCATGTTTTTATTTTTTTTGTTTTTAATTATTACACCCCAAGCAAGGTGTGAATGCCACTAGTATGTAGGGGTAGGGGTGCAGGAAGTGAAAGTGAGAGAAAAGACTGAATATAGGGAGGACAGAGGAAAGGATAAAATGTGAACAAGATTCAAGATAGAAGATGGCGATTGACATTGCATTTAAATTTTTGAAGATTATAGTTATCAGGGCAGCAAGTAAATGGAAGGTAGTTCCACAGGTGAGAAGTGTGAAAAAAGAAATTGTTGGAGTAGAAATGGTGGTTGCATTTAGATATTTCAAGAGTAAATTGGTGGGACCTATCTATGTAGCCAGGGAACCAGGAGAAAAAAACTTGTCAGAGCAGTTGCCATGAAAATATTCATAGAAAAGAAAGAGGGAAGCCACCGCATATCTGTGAGAAAGTGACTGAAGTCAAGATGCCAGGTCAGGATTGATTATATTGCAGATCCTTCTTTAGATTTTGTCAAGAATCTCAAGATGTACAGCAGGAACATCAGACCAGATATGACAGCAGTATTCAATGCATGAGAAAATGGTAGATTTGTAAATGTGCAAGATAGGCTCTGATGAGAAAAATTTTCTGGCACAACACAGTGACTCAACTTTTCTTGCAGTAGAGCAATTTCAAATGAGAAATCAGCTAGATGAGTTTGTATTTCAGTTATGTTCATTACATCCACTTTGGTGCGAATATCTTTCTCCCTCAGCTATGCGTTAAATAGAGAAAACTAGTCTCTTCAGCCCTGGCTGTAACCAGTCTTGGAGAAGGATTACTCTGATTTCAGAACCATTTAGGCCTAGGGTTAGCGACTCCACTTAGTCAAAACCCACTTGCTGCAAAGACCACAACAGGTTGAGAGCTGTGGCTCCATATTCTTCAGTGGAATCTATGAAGTGAGTTAGTTTTTGCTAAAAGGAACAATGATAAGATTGAATAAAATAATAGTGAAAAAGTAATACGAATTAAAATGCTTTGTTTAAAATTGCCAAAAAATAAAACTTTTTTTTATTAGTTCTTAATATAATGGTTAATTTAGCAAAAATTGCTTCTTGTTAAAAAAATGTCTTTTCAAAATTTACACAGAAGCTGGAGTTTTATCAGGTTGAGACATAAATAATTTTTTTTTTTTTACCAACTTTATTCTTCAAAATATCACAGTTGGTGCCCAAAGACAGAAATTAGTTATGACACCATTTTTTTTTTTTGGGGGGGGGTAACTGGCATCACCCAATGTAAGAAAGAAAAAACTGCTAAGATAAAAGGGGTTACAGGGTGTGGAAGAATTAGGAACAAAAACTTAACATTAATAATGAGCAAAAAGAGGAAAGAGTAATCAGGAAAACAGTAGATAGCGATTGAAATTACATTTAAATTTTTGCAGATTAAAGTTGGCTGGAAAACATGGAGCTGGAAGAGAGTTTCACAAGTAAGAAGTGTGAGGAAAGAAACTGTTAGCATAGAATTTATGGTTACATCTAGCCAAATAAACTGTAAATTGATAAGATTTCAATACCACTCTAGTACTGTACTTAAATTAAAAAAGGCTACGTATCATAGTGAAGAGCGATATTTATTCTGTTTTCTACAGAAATGTGACACAAGGCTGAAAAAGGGATTGGGGAAAGGACAGTCTTCTTCTGTCTTAACTATAACTTAGCTAGCCGCAAACACTGACCCAATCATACGAACAATATTCCTTACACCAAAACAACACATTCATACGTACCTTTCTTACTACAACCACCATAATACCTCTTTGTCTCTATGAAAATACTAACTAGTCCCCATATTTACAATTCATTGTCTTTGGGGAGAGGGGAGTAAAACAACAATTCTAAAACACTAGCCCCAATGAGTATTTACAATATGAATACAAAAACTATTTACAAGAAACTAAAGAAAAATAAGGTTATTAATAAAACCCCCCACAATCACTAAATGTGGCAGAAACATCGGTTCAATGGCCAAAATCAATGCGGGACTATAATAGTATAAAACATTCATTCATCCCAAGCACTCACATTGACATGCACTCATTCAGACACAACAACAAATATGAAAAAAAAACACTCACGCGAAATGAAAGGCGCCCCACATCCACCAGCGAACTGACATCACTGACCACCTGAAGCTCTTCCAAACAATTACCATGAAAGTATTTATAGAAAAGTCACAGAGAGGCAACCTTATGGTGGCAGGTAAGTCATTGAAGCTGAGCCGCCAGAGCAGGACCAATAATATTGCTGATTCTTTTTTGGATTGGATTTTATCAAAGAGCAGGGGCACTGGACCATATGTGGCAGCAATATTCTAAGCATGGGCAAATGGTAGACTTATAGATATGTAAGATAAATTCTAGAGAGAAAATTCATCTTGTACAACACAGTGAACCAACAAACTTAGCAATTGACCTAGTAATGGATTCAATATAGTCTTTTCACTTCATGTCAGCTGAGAACATTATCCAGAGAAGGCAACAATGAGTCACTTTCCTGGAAGTTAGCTATGTTGTGTTGAGTTTTGAGATCAGCCTTTTTCATTATTCAACACATATTTTTTTTTACTAATATCTTCATTTTTGCTGCTTTAAAATGTTTTTCAGCCTTTAAATGGATGCTGGCATTTCTTACAAACTACTTTGTACCTTTTTATTAGGTCTTTATTCTTTATAAACTGGACAAAAAACTGAAGAATGTTTTAAATGAAACATTAAAACTGAAGATATGTATTCTAATGTTATGTGGAATATAATAATTTTATGATGATCATCAATATATGCTTTTCTTTTTCAATTCATACTAGCATGCTCATTTTGATTTTTATACTCATAACGTTTAAGCCATTGTACTCCCTGGCTTTCTTCAGGTGTCTGTCATACCTTTTTGAAATTTTGAAAAGTTCAAAATTCTGAGAAGGTTTCCAACAAAGATGAGCATATTAGTTCAAATTGAAAAAGTGATTTTTGATGAACAACAAATATATGGATATTAGTGAGATTAATTCTCTCACATTCTGTAATCCCTTGCATCTTAGTGAATTCTTTGACAATTGGTCTGAAGAAAACTTCTAAGAATTGGAATCAATGTTACGCTCAAGGCTCTCAATATCATAGGTGGAATTTTAGTCTCTGTCTTCCAAATTCTTTAATATTTGTTTTTTTAGCAATCATCTTTGTAATAACTTCCTTTGATTATAATATTTGTTATTTTTGTCTCAGGTGGATAAAGAGACGACCACAAAGACTTATCCACTTCATAATCTGGATAATATTGATCACATCCGGATAGGAGGTGCGAGCCCATGCACACAGAGAATGGACCCAGAGTATAAAAATTTCAAAGGAAAGATCAAGAGTAAGTGAATCCTTTTTTATTTAAATGTTTACAAAAAACAAAAAAAATAAAAAAATAAAAAAATTGGTTTAAAATTAAATTCATATTTAATCTTATAAAAACAAATGTGCATTATTTTAATTTTTCACCAGTGGTGATTTTTGATAGATTGTAACTGATGAAAACACTTTACATAAAATTCATGACTTTTAAGTAAATGAGAAAACTTTTGTAAAATTAAGTTTCATTTCTGTTTTCAATTTTGGTTTAATATTATCTTATTTCACTTTAAGGCCATATTTTTATGAATTTATTAACAATACCTACAAACAACTGTAGAAAAATATTGGTGTATTGTTTTTATATTAACTAATAAAAAGTGTCTGCTTAATGGTTGAAGTAGTTACATATCTTTTATTAGTGCAAGTGGTTAGCATTTGAACTCCCCAGATAAATACCAAGGTTGTTAATGCTGATTTTCAAGGTAGGCTGACAGACTCACCCTAGTTGAAAGATTGGATATTATTTCTCTTAAGTAAGCTACAAGCAATAATATATACATTCATTAGGCTACAAAAAGCTTACCTTTAGATTTAGCCATAAAGCTACATTTTTCATTATCTGATTTTTGCAATGCACCATCTTGTTTGTTTATACCTGTTAGTACAATGTTTAATACTCAAAGAAGCATTATCATTGTTAAACAACACTTGGAGAAGAGCACGATTTAAGAGAAGAAAAGACGGTGTTTGACAATATTAGCCACATATGTCTATCGTCTTTAAATTATGTTTCAGAGTTGTATAAAATATTAAAAAAATACAATTCTTTGTATAATCATCATTTGTCTTGAGAAAAACAGTTGTACTGATAATTAACTTAACAAAACAAATGAAACACAGCCAGCAGGAATGAAATGCAACTTAAACAAAAGTAACATAATGGGGATGGTGCTCATCTTGAAATTTTCCATTAGTTAGTAAGAACAATTAATCAAATAGTTTAGTATAAATTTTATGAAACTCTCCTCTCATTTTATTAATTCCACTGGGTTGGATGTTAGTAGTGTGCATATGTAATTATCTTCATGCATTTTACAGGTTCAAAAGGTCAATGGATTCTGAATATTTTTTTAAAAATGTGCACCATAAGAAAAAAAAAATCTGCCTTGTCAGTCATGTATTGAAAGATACATGATTGCCTAAGTGTGTATCATGCATGGCACATAACTGACTGAAATTCACTTACGTGCTAATACCCTTGGGAAAGGTATGAATCCTCTTCTTCTCCCCCCAGCTTTGGGTAAATACCAGACTGGGTTCTATAGCTATGGATGGCAACTGGTCTACTGCAGAAAGAAATCACAACCTACTGTGGGAAAAAATTTACCTCGTCGGTCATGTATCAAAAGATACATGATCGTCTAAACATGTATCACATATGGCACATAACTGACTGAAAAATTTATGAAAATATGATACTTGTGTATAATGTCACCCAATTTTTTGCTTTTAATTTCCATTCAAAATGTTGCGTATTATACACAAAAAAATCTGTTTTATGATTTTTACATCACGCCATATTGCTTATACCTAATAGATGTAATAGTCATAAGTTAATAATGAATATTTGTTTTGTTCTTTTTGCTAGATGTGATCTACACGCCACAAAGGGTACAAATCATGCCACTGAAAGAACACCTGGACAATGTTGCATCAAAAAAACGCAATGTGAGTGTTGTTGGGGAATTCATGAGCTGTAACGAGGTTGTGGAGCCACAAACTTCCCCTGGAACAACCAACAAGGCAACCAGCCAGTCTTCAGCTACTCCCCTGCCACGAAGGGTAAAGTATTTATGGCACCCCA
This sequence comes from Acanthosepion pharaonis, assembly GCA_903632075.3. Classification (NCBI taxonomy): domain Eukaryota; kingdom Metazoa; phylum Mollusca; class Cephalopoda; order Sepiida; family Sepiidae; genus Acanthosepion; species Acanthosepion pharaonis. The sequence goes on from CAHIKZ030005544.1 coordinate 1,360,968, forward strand.
CCATCCTGAATCTCTTGCTCATTCTCTTCCAATTTGGCTTCAGGTAAACAACTAGCACATCCAAATTTGATCTCCCTCCTCTAACCCATTATCGCACCCTTCTCCTCCCTCATCTTTGTTCCTCCTGTGTTCTTCCATCCCAATGCCCCCCTCCCCATCTTCCCCTCTTGTTGTTTTCTGCTCTTCTTTTTCTGCTCCTTTGTCGTTACTTTCTTTTTATTCTACCCCACGTGCCCCTTGTTGTTACTCCCTCTTCACATTTTTCCCCCCCTTGTTGTTCCTTCCACTTCTCATTCTGCTCTCTTGTCATTCCCCCCTTTTCTTGTTCTGCCCCTTAATTGTTTCTCTTATTTCTCGTTATACTCCCTTGTAGTTCCTCCCACTTTTCCTTCTGGCTCTCATTGTTCTTCCTTTACCCTTTCCTCCTATTCTCCTCCCACCTCTCATCATTGCCTTTTGTTCTTTTTTTTATCCCTCATTTCCCTCCCTCTATTCTTTCTACTCTGCATCCTTCTTTACTTTCCTCCCTCCTCTCTTTATACATCAGTTCCTCACCTCTCCTTTTACTCCTTATAGTATCTTTCTATTTTCTCCTCCCAAATATGAATGCACTTTTTGGCTCTTTAACCATCACTGCACAAAAGCTTTTATCATTATAATTTTATTTCCATATTGTCGATTTTCTTTTTTGCTAGAAAATATATAAACTTTGTGTAAAATTAGCTTCAGAATCCATCATTATAATGAAGGAATATTTGGGAGACAGTCAATCACCTATCAAGTGAATAACATCTAAATGTTTACAAAATCAATCAAATTTTCTTTAATAAGAATTAAATGATATTAATCAGATATATATTTATCAGTATGCAGTCTCCTTGGAGTTATTTGCATGAACAGCTATTAGAAAAATGTACTTAGAAATATGAACATGTTTTTTTTTTCATAGAATCCAACATTCTTTCGAACAATCAAAACATATTTTATGCCTTCAATAAAACAACCTTTTCAAAATTAACTAATAAATTCTTAATGTTTCTCAAAGTAATTGTGTATCATTTTTGTGAATTTATATTTTACTAAGCTTAGTTTAATATGGTGCAATAGTAAATAGAAGAAAATGTGTTGCAACAATCTTCCAATTGGGAATAGCCTGTTTGTCTTGAAAAATCAGCATTCAAGATTTTGCTTTTACTGGGTTTGGAACATTATCTTCTGGTGCCAGTGAGATATATACAAATATTTTAGTTATAAGACAGACCAACAGAGATTTACTAAACTTAGCTTTGTATGGCACAAGGCCAAAATAGAGAGAAATTAAGGTAGGAAGATTGTGTCATGCAAATCTTCTAATTAGGGACTGCCTACCTTGAAAATTAAGTAAAGACCCTGACTTTTGCTAGAGATTGAAAACTGAACAGTTAGAAGAATATAATTATTTCTGCTAAAAGGCTGAACCTTGTGAATTCATTCTTCTGATTGTTACACTGCTGACATCTTGTTTGCTTATATAAACTAGTAGTGTTAGATATAACCATCTGTAAAGTTTTTAGATGATACATTGCCGTTAAATTTTAATTTTTCAATTAACTTCCTTTAATCTTTATTTTTGTAGATTTTTATTGCAACAGATTGTCCTTTTTACAGTTTTTTGTTAGTGATATGGATTTGTAATAAATAAGATTATGGTAAGATTTAAATTCAAATCCTTTTTCCTCAAGAAGCCTCTCTTTCCAAGACAGTTGATTTACTGATTAGATCATGTCAATTACAGAAGTTCAGATCTTAACCTCTCGTATTTTTATTATTAGTCAGTGATATAAATATCTCAAGTAAAATAGATATGAACTCGAATCTCACTAGAAGTTTATACTGATCGACACTGCTTGTTAATGGCTCAAATGATATTCTTAAAAGTTATGATAAAAAAAGCAAGAGAAATCAGATAAATGTTCTTATTGTGTTGTTAACTTTTTAAAAGTCCCTGTTGAATATAGGGCCACAGCCACACCAGTAGAGGAAATCTAAGGCAGACAAGTCAGTAATTGACAATACTTCATCTAGTAATAAATTTAAAACAATATTAATTTGAATTGTTTACAAAAATGTTCAAGAGACTCCATTTTCCTTCCAGAAAGTCGACTCTTTCTACAAGTAGTGATTTTCACAATCAGAACATGAAACTGCAAAAACCAAATCTTTTAAAACAGTTAAAAATGTTCTACGAATTCTGATTGGTCAATTATTGTTTCCCATTAGGACCAACTTTTCCAAAGGAAAATGCATGTTACTTGCATCAACGCTAAATGCTATGTGAATTAACTGGGAATTGTTTTAAACAATCAATCAATCATGTTACATTTTTTCAATCAATGTCTTGCACATTGGACTTTAAAAGAAGCACTTAATGTTCCTTCATTACAACTATACTTATTATTTTTCTGCAAAAATATTGCACAAATTATATAAGTGTCTTATTTTACTCAAAAATCTTTTACTTTTAAAAAAATAGGACACAAACAAAACTGCCTGGATATTTTGAAAATAGTACATATATAATAAACTTGAATATCACAAATATTTATTTCAATGTAAAAGATTTTTATATATCATTCCATTAAAAATTATATAAACTTATAATTTTATTAATAGCTTTACTCCATTTTATTATTTTTTGTCATAACACACTGAATTGAATCAGTGTGCTTAATGAAAAGCAATAATAGAATTGATGAGCAAACAATGTAATCTCTATTAAATACTCTACAAATGACTAACTATTATCTCCACTTTTGTTGATTTTATTACATATTTTAGACAATTCTTTATTTAAATTTCCTCTGGAGAATATTTCATCTATTTTCATATATATAAATATAAAAGTGAACATAGAAGTCAACACTTAGAGGCTTGGGTTGGGGTTAGTGTTGACTTCTATGTTCACTTTTATATTTACACACGCCTATCTCTGATATTGAGCACTTTATCCCATAAATATAGCACACCTTAAGACTATATTTCTTTATATATATATATATATATATATATATATATGATGTGATAAAAAATAGGAAATGTTTATCAATCTAACATGTTTCATTTTTATTAAAGCTTTATCAGAGAATGAGATATGGAGAAAAAGAAGACAGAAATTTGGATATTTTTACTTTTGTGTTGTTTGATGTTTTTTCTCCATATTTCATTCTCTGATGAAGCTCAAATAAAAGTGAAACGTTCGATTAATAAACATTTCCTATTACTTCTTGTTATTTATCTTATTCTTTTGAGTTCTGATCCATATTTGATCCAAACTCATATCATACCATATATATATATATATATATATATATATATATATATATACACTCACATACTTGGGTTAATCAATAAGTTTACAGCTTGACATGAAATTAACTAAAATTTATCCAAAATTTTCATTAGATAATCTATCTGGTTAATATTCAATACTGTTTGAATTTCTAGAATGAGGATTTATCATTATTTATATTATAGGCTATTATCCTCATGTTTGTTGTTATTACAATGTTCTGGTCATTGTGCCCTCAATCTGTGTAATCTTGAGGCAATTTTGAACAGGACCTTTTATTTAATCTGTGCAACTAGACTGTTCTTATTCTACTGTCCATGCCTAGGGAGATTATTGTATTGTTTGAAATCCTCTGAAAGTTGCCCAAGTTAATAAATGCCTGAAGAAAGCTGGAGGGCACATTGGTCGAAACATTGTGATAACTGCAACAAAAATGAGAACAATTTTTTAGATATAAATAATGTAAATAATTCACTATTGAATTAAATACATTGACAATGAAGGAGATTGTGCTAGAAAATATATTATGTTTTTTAAATTCATCTCTGAAATTATTGATGCATTTATGTATATATTGACCAAAAATTCCTTAATTTGTAATATTTAACTATTTAGTAAAATTTCTTAATTTCAATTGCTAACTTATACATCTGATAGAGGCTGTAGCCACTGCTCAGCTACTTCAGTTTCTTAGTTACTATATTAAAAACAAATAAAAAATTTGTCTAAAAACAAAATGTTTTTTTTTGCAAAATAATTGGCAGGGAAGGGGTTAAATTTTTTTTTTTTCTTTTTTTAAGCATTTGACCCCTAGCAAGGCAGGAAGCCACTAGTATGCAAGGGGTTACTTTTATTTTAGGTATTGAAATATTTTTGGGTCAGAATTGAGTTTAACATTCTTGTTTGCAATTACTGGATCACTGTAAAATCTTATTTCTATAAGAATAAAACTGGAACTATAGAAATTCCACAAGTGTTGACAATTAAGGTTTTCCATTATCTGCCTCTTCTTATTCTCTTTTTTATTCTTTCATTCCAATCTTTTTTGCTTGTTCATGTTTCTATCTCAGTGAATTATTTTCATATATGACAAAGTAAAAAGAAATGCAGATTTGTTTTCTACTGCATCCTCTCTTTTCTTTCCAAAAAGAATTGTGATTTATTGCCATTTTTACGCCGTCTCATCCTGCTGTTCAATCCCTCTTAATATTTAGCAAAAAAGTCTGTCTTTTGTTCATCTCTTTCCATTTCCCTTTAATATATATATATATATATATATATATATATATATAATATTTTTTTCTTTCACCTGCTCTTTTCTTTCTATTTTCCCTCTCACCTTCTTTTTCCTCATATCTACTCTTCCACACTTTTCTCAATTTCATTCTATTTCATATGATTATCAGAAATTATAATCAATTTCAATTCAGAAGGATTATGAATAGAAAAGATGCTATACTTTCATCCTAAATAGAAAATAGCCAAATAGCTATGCCTACAAACAATTTAGAACAATATCTGTCTATATTTCTGAGATGAGGTATTATGTACACCATTTACATTATTCGGACTATTGTCCTCATCTTTGTCGGCATTTCAGTATCTGTCTATATTTCTGAGATGAGGTATTATGTACACCATTTACATTATTCGGACTATAATCCTCATCTTTGTTGCCATATTCATTACAACATTTCAGCTGTTGTACACTCTGGCCTTCTTTAGATGGTTGGAATGTCGAACTGAACCCTTTATTTCACTCACTCTGGTAGACTGTTCTAGTTCCACAGGCCATGTCTAATGGATGTCAGTTATCAGTTATCTCCTGTTAATTTAACTCTCCAAGTTATCCACAAGACGTTAGTTAGATCCAGTGACAGGACGCAAAGACTGTGAGTTCAATACCTGTAAGGGGTGCTCAGGATTTTAGGATTTTTTTTTTATCTAGCTGAACTAACAAAAGTTGATGAAAAGAAAAAGACTATAAATGAATTAGGCCAAATAAAACAAAAAGAAAAATTTTAAAATCACCAGCAGCCCTCATTCATATGCATGTGTAGTCCTACCGACATAACAAGTTTAGTCCGATGAATTCCTGAAGGACGAAATGCACCACAAGTAAACTTTTTTCACTTTATCATACAATTTCCCCAATATTGTTCTTTAAAGCTAATTTTGCCTGCCCAAAAGTGGGGGATGTTTATGATTCTCCTATTATGCTCAACTTATCTATCCTTAGAATTATTTATTTTTAACATTCAAACCTGGCAAAATTTTTCATTATTCACTCGTGAAAATAGTATTTCATTTGCTTCAAACTTATATTTGACAATACCGGCTCTTAAAATCAGGATTTTAATGCTAATATTGCCAGCCGAGATGTCGAGGATGTATTCATGCTTCTCTTGTGTATGTGTGTATATATAATATAAAAATCTCAAATACATACAATTTAAATTACATGATCCAGCAGCCCACCAAACTATCAAGACTTGAAATTATAAATGTAGACTTGAGAAAAGGCAAATTGAAATAGCCAAAGAAAAATTGAACACCCTTAATAGCAACAAACAGGACATCTACGATAAACTATCATTATTGTTTTGTCCGTGTATTGTTTAATATATTGAAATGTAATTGTCATCTTTGATAATGGCTTATATAAGTCAAAAGTTTAGATAGGATTAAAAAATATGTACGATATGAAAAGAATTTACATAAAATAAATAGACAAAACTTGTCTATATTATTTAATGAAACATGCATCAATGAAGAAATGCTGACTAAATACAAAATATATATATATATATATATATATATATATATACATATTTTCTTTGCATTTTATATATTGCTAATAGGATATTTTAAATTATTTTATATAGATATATTATTAATTCTATATATTTTATACATATATATTAAAATAACAATACAAAATTATTGTAGGTAGATATTTTATATCTGTAATATACTGATAATATACAAAGGTGGATCAATGTCTCCATAACTTGGCACAGTCTTTTTATTTGAAATTTTTCACTATGATGCATGATTGATGTTTTGGATTAAGTGCATTGACAAAGAAGGAAATTATTGAAGAATGAATATTTCATGCCTAAGAGAAATACTTTTTTCATGTTTAGGTTATGGACTTATTCATGAATATATTATATAGATATATATATCTATATATGAATAAATGTAGTAACATTAATAAATCTGTAGCCATTATGCAAAGAGCCTTTATTTTATGAAACTTTTTCAGAATAATCCCATGATGAAATGTGGTCTTAGTGTAGAGCTGAGCACATAACCAGTTCCTTTCACATTGAAAGCCAGAGATGTATATTCATTCATGTAAAACATGTCTTGAGTAAATAGACCTGGCGGATCCCATCCCTCTCCAGGCCAAACCACAGCCAATATTCTCCAATTTGAAGGCTCATCTTGGTCATGGACATGTGGCTGTTGATTCTATCAGAGAAACCCTCCATCTTGGCTGTTCATTTCAGTTTAGAGAACCTTCCACCTAGTGATGCCATGTCATCAACACACTAGTTGCATATATAACTACTCAATTGTTCTAGATGATTGTTGATCCATACAAGAAGGTATTGTTTTTAATCCTGCTGGCTGTCTAGCCATCTTCCTCACCAGAAAATAAAAACCTGGTGGGGGAACCAGTTTAGTTGCTGATGACTTAACTTTCATTTCTAAAGCTGTTAAATCAGGGAATATTAACCAGATAGATAAAACATTATAGAATGACATTTTCTGATCAAAATTCCTTTGATAACTTTGTATTGGATGGCAGACTTATTGATTCAGCCTTGTATGCATGTTTGTGTATTTATGCATATGATCAGTAGTATGTAAAAGTAGGTGAAAAGGGACGCAACAGCCTTTGGCATCCAATCAAAGAGTGAAATAAAAATTTAGTTTATATTAAATTTGAATAAAGCATTTTTTTTTATGTTTCATCTGTTTTTACATATTTAAAATATCTTCCTTCTTCACATTGCTCAGTACTTGGCCTATAGAACCCTACTCCCTTACTTGAATGTTAGGGACATACAATCAAGGAGTTGGCTCTAGGCATCACCAAACCTCTACACATCACTGTTCACATGACAGATATTTTATATTATTAATAGGATATTTTGAGAATGTTTCTCTGGGGCAAAATATTTTTTACTTAATTTGGAGATGAGTTCTTTTAAAGAAATTCTAAAAAGTCAACTGCTGAGGATAGGGAAAATATGAAATGATACACAATTACAAATATTTCATTAACCCTTATTGATTGAAAGGTTATTTTCATAGTTTACCCAGAGACTGATGCAAGCTTTGTAATGAAAAGTCTTAATTTCTTTAAACGAGAAGTTTTCAAATCTTTTCAACTTGTCATATTCTGAATGAGGCACTAAAACTATCAAAATTCATCTTTAGCTGTAAAAAAAAGTTTAATTGTTTAAAAAATATACATTAAAACTGTCTTTATATTTAATCATTATGCTATTCCAGGGGCAAACTTGCTTTTGAGAGCCACTAGACATGAACAAAATTTACACATACTTTTTTGTTAAATACACATTAACATTAAACTTATATTTTAATCCTTTGGGGTCTCAATTCATACCCAGTAAATAATTATAAAGCTTGAAATTATTCTTATTTAACTTTGATATTAACTGTGATGAAGAAAGGAGTCAGCCAACATATTTCTACAAGCTGTACATTAAAGCACAAAGAGCCGCATGTGGCTCACGAGCCACAGTTCGGTCACCCCTATTTTATATAGAATTGAATGCTGGACAATTTCCTCAAAAGATGAATTAGATTCGATTAACCCTTATTGATTGAAAGGTTATTTTCATAGCTTACCCAGAGACTGATGCAAGCTTTGTAATAAAAAAGTCTTAATTTCTTTAAACGAGAAGTTTTCAAATCTTTTCAACTTGTCATATTCTGAATGAGGCACTAAAACTATCAAAATTCATCTTTAGCTGTAAAAAAAAAGTTTAATTGTTTAAAAAATATGCATTAAAACCATCTTCATATTTAATCATTATGCTATTCTAGGAGTGGGCAAACTTGCTTTTGAGAGCCACAAGGCATGAACAAAATTTACACATAAGTTTTTCTTGCATGCACATTAACACTAAACATACATTCTAATCCAGTGGGATCTCAATTCATGCCCAATAAATAATTATAAAACTTGAATTTTTTCTTATTTATCTTTTTATATTAAATGTGATGAAAAAAGGAGCTCAGCCAATATTTATTTCCATGAGCTGCATATAAAAGCTCAAAGATCCGCATGTTGATCGGTAGTATACAGTGGGTGCAAAGAGTGCGACAGCCTTGGGCATCCCCTGTGCTAATCTTAAAAATAATGTTGATCATAAATATAAAAAAAAGTTTATTAAATTTACATTTACAATTATTCTTGTTCCTCTAAATTCTGCAGATGCCTGCAAACAACTTGCAGTGTTTTACTGAAAATCACATCTCTAAACTTTCACTTTTAAAGTTAATTAATATTGATGGCTTCAGATGATGATTGCTTGATGACAATTGCGGAATTTAAACAAAGTAAAATAAATTTAAGAGAAATAACCTGAAGTAAAATTCATATTTTGCTTTCTAAAAATGAATATTCAATTTTGAGGATTATCCTCATCATTGTTTTTGTTTTAGTCTGGCCCTCTAATAGACACTGTTACCCTTAGATGCCTAAAATATAAAGAGTGGGGGTTTTCACAGTTGGACAGAGTTGAATTTTTTCTCATCAATCAATAAACAAGGATTTTAATAGTGGAGTGGGGGAGAGTAAGAAAATTTCTTTAAAAATCACCCTTAATTGCTATATTAGTGACCTAAAAGTTGTTGTGTTTGCTGTGATGTCGCTTACTATAAAGAAATCACATGTGCAACAATAGACAGAATTCTGCTTGAAGAAGGCCTGAGAATGAATCTGCTGTAACAATATGAAAAAAAAGATAGATTATGAAAAATATTGAATATTAATGACTCATTACAAACCCTCAAACAAAAAAGCACCGCTGAAGGTGAAAATGGCTCCAAATGAGTCAATGAAGCTTAAAAACATCATCACTATATCAGACAATAGAAATGTTTTTGCTTTTTAACGCCATACACAAAGATTTGAAAATTATAAAATTTTATTGCAAAAATATTTTTAGTAAAGAATAAGTGTTTTAATGAAAATCCCTACTCTAAACTTTCTGATAAAAGAAATCGAATTTGCTAACTTAAATACTTGAGAAATTGCAGGAGGAACAGAATTTGTTTTCTAGAAATGTTTTCTTCTCATCTTTTATCTTTGTATTATTAAACAGGAATTCTCTTCATCTTTATCACATTGATCTCAAAAAAAAGTTTCTCCCCGTTCAAATTCAAACCATTTTCATTTTAATCTGAATGTGTTGAAAAGTTTACCTGTTACCAGGCTGGAACTGGAATTGATTTCATTTCATTTTCTTCTCTGTATTCATCATAATTCATTAACCCTTTTTTTTTTTTTCTTTTTCAACTTCACTGAAGTTTCTTCATTGCTTAAAACTGTCCCATCCTTTCTTCAATTGTTCCATCCTTTGTTAGACACAAACTTCAGGGAAGAGATTTTTCTGTGCTACAAATGAATGCATTTGTTCAAGTATCTACATATCTACCATTGATGTCTAAGTGACTGCTTTTGGTTGTTTGTCATAAAGTACCAAATGCCACTGCCTTTTTCTTTTGTTTCAACATTGTTCTTCATTTTGAAGACACAAGCCTAATTTGTCTAATACAAGTTGACCAACACCAGAGACAAAACATATCTTTCCTTGTATGTTTAATACTGAAACCAAATTTCTTGTTCTAATCAACTTTACTGAGATACTCTGTTCTTCATAATAATAAAAGAAAGAACCTAAGCTATCAGAAAGTCTACAGCAAAAATAATAATAAAACAATGATTTAAATGTAATTATTACATTTTCTAAAAAAAGAAAAATTTATCAGGAACCAAGTCTTGATGCTGTGGATTAGAATCAGTTCAAAAGAAAAACCAGATTCCTATTCCTTAATATTGGAATTGCACTTACAAGATGAATTCCCGCAATTGAAATAGCTCAATAATTTATCCCCTTGATTACCTGAAGAATGAATTTTGATATTTACTAAAAGAAAAAAAAAATAGGTAAGTAAAATCTTAAATGTTTCTTAATCTTTGGAAAAAGCAGAAAAGCATCATTTGTTGTCTTGAACACTGGGACCTGATCACCTGGCAATATTTTGTCCTTGGATATTTTGGGTAAATGTGACTATTTCAAAACTACTTTTGTAATAAAAAAAAATCAAGAGCAAACAGCACAAAGCTGCTTTGCAATTCTTTTTGGTGATGAAATTTCAGAATTGGAACTATGAGTTTACTGGAAAGAATTTGCTAAAACAAGGAATTATTAAGAGAAAACGTTATATATAAGAACAACAAAATTCTGTTTCTCTTTGACTGAAACACAAACCAAATTCCTAATATATTTCAATGTAATATGTTTAGACACATGGCAAAGAATTGTGGATGATATACTCAAAGGACACATCAGTGACAAACATGTTTAAATGATGCCGGTGTATATAAACTCTTCGGGTTATTTCTATGCACAACATGATTATAAGAATTTTGACCCAGAAAACATGTACAAAGCAACTAGTAACCTACATTATATTGAAACTTTCTTACACAGGTTGTTTTACACTGTTCTTCAAATATCAATTATTCTAAAGTGGGGAACTACACCTATATTGTGGTCAGAAAATTTTCAAATAAGAAAAACTTGTGCCTGTTTTGATCCTGATGATTTCAAATAAGAAAACTGTCCCTTATTCAATCAAAAAACTTGAAAGAAGGAAACATCATCCTTTCTTTTTTTTTTTGACTTCTCTCTGCATTTTATATGCAAATGAATAAAATACGAACTATTAATGACCAAAAAGTCATGTAATTTCTACTAAAGAGAACATTGCCAGCAATTCCATGATATTTATTATAATTTTTAAAATCCAAAGAGAAAATTTTGTTTATACCTACTATTACAAAAAAAAAATATATTTAAGAGTTTTAAGAAATTGTATTATTTCTATTTATAAGGAAATTCTTTTCAAATTCAAAAAAAGAAAAAAATCTATCAAGATCTGATTTTCTGTTTATATTTGGCAACATAGGTTTTTGTGATTTCATCAAAAAGAAAAGCTTTCCCTGATCACTTTTCAGTCTTCCTCAGACATTGTCATATTCTGTAACTGTAGAAATTTTAAATACAAGCTACCATTTGATCTACAAGGCCATCTTTCCTTTATATCTATCATAGGAAAATTCAGAACTTGTAACCATCAATTTTTATGTGCTGCTTAACACAGGGATTGAACTCACAAATTCCAATAAGAGGAACTTCACAAGTACTTTTATCCACTAGGACACCAACATAGTAGATTCTTGAGTTTTAAATCTCATGTCTTTTTTTTTTCTAATCCAGTTGAAAAGAAAAATCAGTGCATAATCGTAATGAAAACTTGTCTCGGCAATTCAGAGAGAATGAATTTGGTGTCTTTAGAATGGTTCTTGTTAGCAAGAATGCTTTGCTCTGCCTACCAAATAATTATTTAAAGAAAAATTTATTCCATACTGTTATGGTCCAGTTCCTTGTACCATGGTGATAGTCCAAGGTAGAACCAATAAAGAAGAACTCGAATACGGATATGGAATAACACAGATATATTACAAACAGGAATATATACAGAGAAGTAGAAAGTGTTAGTACGAACAATCAGGTTTAGTAGAGAGAACAATGTAGTCTTGAAGTAATTGTCTGAACACGACTCTGTTTCGGACTGCCTCTGACTCGACTTGAACTACTAATTCCTTGCCTACTCCTGAGGCGCAGTATTTATTAAATATGGAATAGTCCATTATTATTATTATTATGGGTAAGATCCCATAACATATACCAAAATTCAGGCATTGTTTTTATTTTCATAAATCTGATATTAAATCCATAAAAAAAACTTTGGCTAGCCAACTTGGCTAATTAAAAAAGAAGCTTTAATTCAAAGAAATTTTAAAATAGTAATATTAAAATCTTTCTGTAAATTAACCAGCTAAGACCAGGAATCTCTTTAAAGCTTGTTTTGCACCCAGGTGGGAATGTTTTGAAGATTAAGAAATTTCACTTTTTCTCCTGAGGTTCCTGTACACAATCAATGGCTTTTATCAGTGAAATATCTTGTCAACCATTCCAGTACAATGATTGCTTTCATTTCCATCTGTGAACTGTTTTGGATTTGATTTACTTCTAGAATAAGAAGACTTAGAACAAAGAAATTGTCTGCACGATATCTTTGTAGCCACTCCAGAACAAAAAAACATGTTTCTCTTAGGTATCCATCTAGCCAAGTGTTTTTAAATGATTCATTCCAATCGCAATTCAATGATTTTATAGAAGATATGTGTATAAAATTGCTTTCTGTGTTTAATGCAATTATCTATAATTGAAACTAAGTTTGCTAATTTTCCCAAAGCTAATCCTAAAATGGTGAAATAATTTTAACAGCTATTGTCTATTAAGAATGAATGTTTCTCTCTGTTTGCATTTAATGTGAATGGAACAAAAGATCAGAAGAGCGTAGTTACAATGTTATGACAAAAATGTTAATATTATCAAATATAAATTGAAAGATGGAAAATTATTGAGGATGACAGCAGATAACAGGCTGAGATGATGTTCTGTTGCTCAAATTATACAAAAAATATCAAAATATATTTTTGACATTATTCTATTTTAGAGTTCATAAACAAGAAATGTTAAAACTAAAGGCATCAGAAAAATGATCAAGAAAACCAAAAAATATTTTAAATTGACTTCTAGAGATTAACTGAAATTTGCAGTCATGCAAAATATGAAAAAAAGAGTGAAATTTTAGTGTGTTTAATATAAATTGCCTTTTTATAGTAACAAGTATAAAAAGGCAATTCTTCTTTCCCTGGAAATTTCTATTTCTGATAGAAGTGCATGAGTGAACTTTATTAACAGAAAAGATGTCTATCTTACAGAGTGGGAAACAAGATTACATATTTCGTTATGGATATTTGCCAAGAATAAAGCCAGATATTAGGAAACTGAGTTGGGAGATTGTGTTGCAATAATTATTCAAGGAAAAAGGCTCTGCTTGCTTTAAAAAAAATATCATCGTTCAAACTCCGGACTTTTACTGAGACTTAAACACCAATTACCATTACTTTTTGGAAATAAACAACTTCTTCAGCCACCAGGCAAGACTCCCTGACACACAATTGGCAGTAAATACTGAAACATTAAAAAAAGATAAACTTCTTTGTTAAAACAAAATGAATGGCTGAAAAAATATTTCTAGATTAAAATATTGTATTTTGTATAAAACATTTCTTTTCTCTGATAAAAAAAAATAGTAGTATTATATATGTGAAGTTGATCACATAACTAGAAATTTGGAACAATTTGCTATTTGTTGTAATAGTAAAAAAAATAGTAGACATCTGTATCATTTCATGCCAATGAAAACAATTACTGATACGTTTAAAAGTTCAGAAACAGCTGAAATGCCTTTTTAAAATCAAATTGCTGCAAAGAATTATTCTGTTTGGGCAAAAGATAATATCTGGAACTGGGACAACCAATTCAAAAGACCTTTTCTTAAAACAAATAAGTTTTAAACAAATTGCTGCAACCATTTTTATTTCTGGCAAAACAATGAATGAATTTTGAAACTGAAACCTCTACCCAATAAATATTTGCAAGAAGAAAACACAATATGCACAATATTCAACACTAGCAACTTCAATATGAATCATTTTTAATGAATTTAAAAGAAATTTCATTGAAAGACAAGTCGTCAAAACAAATGGCACACATTTTGGTCAAAGACATTTTTTAAATAGGCAAAAACATTTGAAAATTGTCAAAATTGAAATATATACTTAAAATGCAAAAAATGAGTTCAACTCCAAAATATTTCAAGCAAAAAAAAAAATTTTGAATGTACAATTTAATCTCCATTTGGATATACAAATATTGTAATTGTTCCACTCTTTAAAACCAAGTTTCTTCCAACTTCCTCTCAGCTAGATAACCTCATGTTTTAATCTCCTGTTGAAAACAAAGAAAAAAATATTGTCTTGTTACCCTGCTTCTGGTTTCCTCTACCGGTTATCGTGGTGGTTAAAAAAAAATTTCATGTGCAGAAATGGCCTGAGGAAGGTCTTCCATTTATCAATTGGGGTGTGGCCAACTACTCAGACACGGGTGCCAGGGTGAGTGCCTTACTTCTGCTTAATAGATTGGCTTCCGACAGTCAACTAGGATTTTGGCAAAAGCAATTTTGGCTGGAAATTTGTGGAGCTTTTCTTTTGGATTGCATATTTCTTTTTATGTGTGCTTTGATTCCCAGACTATTTTTAAACAACTTTTCAGCCAATGAAAATCTCCATTTTGATTAGAGCCTTTTTATCATCTTGCACTTGCTTGTAGCTGCTGGCTTTTAAATGACAATGAATCAACAAACTTTCTTCATCTCATTTGTTCAGAGAAAAGCTTTGGGGATTCATCTTTCAGTTTAAATCTTGTTAAATAGGGATATAAACTAAGCAGTACACCAATTTTTATAAACAAAATTTTACATATGTCCCTAAATAGAAGCATGAACATATAAAGCTTAGGTTTTAATTATCTATAATAAATTTATACAAATACTCTTGCAAAAATGGTATAACAGCAGCAGTGACTTCAAAAAAAAACTCTATAAGAGGATGTCCCTAGAGTGAGTCATGGTTACAGAGATGAAGCAAGGTGCTCCAGTAGTACCTCATGATATCATCAAACTTTATTGATTTTCTATTTATGTGGGAGTATTAGATCCATGGAGATTAAATTCCTGACCAATCTTAAAGACTCCTTAATGTATTTCTTTTCTTCTATTGATGATAATCTGATTTTAGTCAAGTAGGCCAAGGTCATGTTAGCAATTAAACTTTGACTGTTAACTGATTTTATATAATCTCCCAAAGCATTAAACATATCAAAATATATTTATTAAATTAATCTTAGTCTGGCATCAGGTCACAAGAGTAGCACATTCAGTTGGTATCAAACTCATTTATGCTGCTAACCATTTGTTCAATCATCCAAAAAAGTAAGTAGAACTTGTCTGTTTTGAAAGTCAACATTTGGAATTTTTGGTTTTTACTTTGATTTGAACACTGATCACTGGTAGCAGTGGGAAAGAAAATACACAACAACCTTAGCCACATGGCAAACATATATATATATATGTTTCATTGAATACGACAGACAAGGTGCTTTGATTTTGTTTATGTGATCTAATAATTTTTTTATTTTTTTTTTTGCAGATGATAAATTATATAAAAACTGTCTAAATGTTTTTTTTTTTTCTGAGTGCTTTTTTATATATATATATATATATATATATATATATATATATATATATATATATATATTTAAAATAAAGCTCGGGAAAAAAAAAAAGAATGTACTTTTTTTTCCAAGTGCTTTTTTATATATATATATATATATATATATATATATATAAAGAAATATAGCCTTAAGGTGTGCTATATTTATAGAATAAAGTGCTCAATATCAGAGATACAGCATGAGTAAATATAAAAGTTAACATTGACGTCAACATTTTGAGGCGACAGTCTGTTTCATGCTGGACGCTATCGTCATGAGACTCATGGCCTGATGATTGCGTCCAGGATGAAACAGACTGTGGCCTCTAAGTGTTGTCTTCAATGTTCACTTTTATATATATATATATATATATATAAAATAAAGTACTCAGAAAAAAAGAACATTTGGACAGTTTTTATATAATTTATCATCTGAAAAGAAAAAATTATTAGGTCACATGAGAAATTGTATAAAAAAAATGAAATCAAAGCAACTTGTCTGTCATATTCAATGAAATGTGCATGAAAGAAGGATTGATGCCTAAATATACAAATATTTGCATATATATATATATATATATATATATATATATATATATATATAATCTTCAGTTGAAACTTTCATTAAGTCCATGGTAAAAATATATCCTCCAGTTTGGTAGGAAAAATCTAAGTAGGCATTGCAAGGTGGTGCTAACTCTAAGGACATAATTGATATGAAATATCCTCTGGCATGGACAGTAGAATATGATGAATAATCTATATATTGAATAAAAATCTGATACGTTAGATTAGAATTGCTTGAAGGAGCAATGTAAAAGAATTGTTGGTGTGGAATTTACAAATGAGTGAATCTATACATGGTGCCAGTTTGAATGTCAAATTAGCTTGATAAGTTGATGTGAAAAACATTGACAGCCAAGCTCATAAATTGGATTTTATTAGCGTACCAAAAATAATCTAGAGTCTTTTTTTATTGGCCTGTTGAACAAATAAAAGTAGTATTTAATTACAATAAATTAGCAGCTGGAATTATCTGGGTTTGACCTAGTAAGATCAACTGAAAGAACCCATCCCTCAACACTTACACCACTAGAAAAATAACAATTGAGATAAACCAGCTAACCTATACAAGGTAAGATCTGTTTTGATTGTCTATGAGGTCAAAAATTTAGTATGTAAATCTGACACCTGAATGAAACATCTTCTCATAAATACAGGAACCCACCAGTAGTAGTTTGCACTTACCCACAATTACACAGAAAATCAAATGGTTGACATTATCCCCTGTCTCTGCAACTTTTCGTACCACCTCACGGAGAATGTTGTCAGCTGATGAAATTTTAGCCTAAAAAGCTTTTGCTTGTAGGCTGATGATTGATTGGGAAAGTTAGTGACCAGGTTTTGGAAACCAAATTTGTCTACAAACCAATGTTCTCTAATTGCATTGTTGAACTATCTGCTAGTCATTAGTCTGATGTATTTCACTGTTGTGATATGTGCATAAGACTGACACCTACTGACTTACAAACTGGCCATAATTCGGTAGAATTGAGAAGGGTCACTTGGGTAATTGTAACTGTAGAGTGAGTGGCCAACGTTAAATGTGAAATAAATGACAAATGTCCAACAAACAGAATTGACAAAGTTTGCAATAAACAAAGAACAGGGCAAAAAATAATATAAAACAAGCAAACAATATATGTAAGGTAAATTAACATTAATAAGGCAAAGCAACAGTAATAAGGCAGAAAGTTCACAAACTAAGAATTGGAGTTGACATACAAGAGCAAATTTGGATAAGAAAATGTAGTGTTCTGACTTCAAGACAGACTGGGAATGGGTCATATGAAACTGAGAACCAGCCTATTTTATTAGCTAGGAAGAAATCCCAGCATGCATTTGTGTGTTTCTGCTTATAAATTGGGGGTGGGGGAAGTGTTTTGCAGTCAGTCCTCATTGGGGATTGGAACCAACAGTAACCATTGACAATTAAATTCTGTGTTATTTTTTCTACAATCAAGAAAAGGTCATTTCCTTCTTTATTTTTCTTATAACTTATCTCTTTGTTCTTGAGGACATTTTCAATCACTTTCACCTAAGGCTTCCCCAGATAAAAAAAATAATTAAACACTACATGGGTGGGGAAGACCAACTAGTAGAATGAGATGCTCAAGCAGCAGAGTCTCAGGATGATGACGCCAGGAATAGGTTTGGATATATAAAAATTTTCTCCAGATAGTGGTAATCCGTAAGTTAGTTTGAAAATCTTCAGCAACATATACCAAATAGATTGACACATATACTAATTTTTCTAAGTCTCCTTATGAGGTACTAACAATACCACTTTTTCAGTTGTGTGATATTCTTGTAATAATAATTATTTTCATTATTGAATCAAGATGGCAGCTGAGAGTTTCCACTGCCTTCAAGAAATTTTCATGCCTACTTTTAGTCTTAAGTAATTACGAGAGTGAAAAACACTAACAAAATGAATTTGGCACATGAGAAAAACAAAGAACATAACAGCCAAAAATGGAGGGATAAAAATAATATGGATGAGACTGAATAACTTGGGGTTTTTTTTTTTTATAGGAATCCAATTTTATTTTACACTTGAATGGATTTAATATAATTCTCAGGGGAAATATTGAATACTAAATAAAAAGAACGTTTAACAGATCCAAATGCATATTGATGGAAAAGAAATGCACATGTTTAGCCATTGTAAAATTCAATCATTTTTTTTTTTAATTTGATTTTAAATATTTCCAATTTTAAATATTTCATTAATTTATGCTGGAAAAGCAAAAAAAGAATGTTTGTTGAATCATTCCGAATCGTAAATCTTTATTTGGGCTGATTTTCTTTCTCTGATTTTTTACCCTAAATTCAAAAATCTTTTATCTTCTTTTTTTCTTTATTAATTGGCTATTTTCTTTTTACCTAGCAATTTCACTTTCTTATTCTTTTAATGTTGCATGTTTTTCTTCCTTTTCATAATATTTTCATAATACATTCTTTAATTTACAAATTTAAAGCTCTCTGATCAAGAATTGTCATTCTGTTCAATCTATTGAGCAATGCCGAAAAGTTTTTGGTCAGATCCACTTCCCACAATTTGGCCATACATCAGGGATATATATATATATATATATATATATATTGATTTCTGGAAGAATTTTTGAATCTGTTCATTGTTTTGAAACTGTTTGGTCTGACGAAGCAAAATCGAATATTACCATGGCTTTCTGAAGTCTCTGATTTGTTAATTAACTATATATATATATATATATATATATATATATATATATATATATATATATGTAAGCAAATATATGGATATAGATATATATATATTTTTTTCTTCATATATATATATATATATATATATATATATTAAGCCATTTTTTATGTTTATACATTCTTTTTTAGATACAAATATTTAAGTAAATGCTTTGTTTATAATAAGCAGTATTAACAACATTTACCGGCCTTATTATAAAACAGAGCATTTACTTAAATATTTGTATCTATAAAAAGAATGTATAAACATAAACAATATTTTAAAATAATTGTCGGACTTTGTCCATTTCATAATATATATATATATATATATATATATATATATATATATAATATAATAATTATGAAAACAGACTTTAAAAGATCATGGTAATATTCTATTTCATTAAAACTGATACTATGGTTTTTAACTCATCAGACCAAACATTTTCACAAAAATAAATGGAGAAAAATTTTACCAGACACAAAAACATTTAACTGAAAATAATTTATGTTTAAACATATTTAAGCATAAATCATTTCCAGTTAAATTTTTTTGTGCTTGGTAAAATTTTTGCCCATTTATTTTTGTGAAAATGTTTGGTCTGATGAGTTAAAATCGAAGTATAGGTTTTAATGAAATAAAATATTACCATGAACTTTTAAAGTTTCTGTTTCCATAATTATTATTATTTGCTCTGTTATTACATTGAGCTCTTTCTGGATCTGTATTTCTCTTTAGAATTATCCATACAGATTACCAAATATACCATTTTATTTATATTATATATATATATATATATATATATATATATATATATATATATATATAAATTTGTCTTTATATGAGGGGCTTCTTGGTTTGGGTTGAGAACTTTTCAGCACACCCTTGTAATATCCTCAGCTCTGTTTTGATTACTACATTTTAGGTAATTTGTTCTCCAGTCTTCCAAGTGTCTTTGAAAATTCTCAGACAAAATATTACATCTCTTCCATGAAATATTCATTCTAGTATCCTTCTCTTAGTTGTTTTGATCACTACTTTTCAGTTTGTTTGGTTCTCTTATATTGTTCTGAAATGCAGTACTGTTATTATTTCTGGAATTATCAGACAAGAATCCTCATCATTGTAATCTCGATTATTATGTGCTACTTCCAATTATCTTCAAAGAAATGTCGGCAAAATCTATTATCTTGTTTACAATTTGTTTCTAACTTTTCTAAATTTGGCTAATATTCTTGTTATACCTTAAATTTCTTTCTTTTTTCTCAAGTATACAAAGAACCATCATTACTCAGACCATGAGAATTATTCAAATTAGAAAGGTAAAAATTAGAAAATTGACCCCTTTACCTGTACAGGTGAGAGTGGTTCTATGCTCAGCTGCAGATGATGGAAATTCTGTCACAGTTTATCAGTTAAAAAGTGAAAAATAATTTTGAATATGATAAGTGAATCCATTGAAAGCTCCTAGAAGATTATCCAATCAAAAATGAAAATAGAAAAGGCTGGAGAGTCCACAAGTAAAAATGTTCTCATCAAAACAAAATAGATAAATGTCCTTTTCTAAATAATTAATAGAATAAGAAAAAATGATTGCAATAATTATTTTTGTCTATGCATCTTTTATTAGTTCTGTTTTTATTGATTTTAGTAGTTCCATTTTAATTAATTTTAGTAGTTCCATTTTAATTAATTTTGATTGATTTTAGTAGTTCCATTTTAATTAATTTTAATTGATATTAGTAGTTCCATTTTAATTAATTTTAATTGATATTAGTAATTCCATTTTAATTAATTTTAATTAATTTTAGGAGTTCCATTTTAATTAATTTTGATTGATTTTAGTAGTTCCATTTTAATTAATTTTAGTAGTTCCATTTTGATTAATTTTAATTGATATTAGTAGTTCCATTTTGATTAATTTTAATTGATATTAGTAGTTCCATTTTAATTAATCTTATATAGAAGATATGAAAAGAGGAATAAGATGCAGTTATTAGTTCCTATAGCTGTTTGCTTATATAACACTCTGTGTGTGTATGTGTTTTTGTGGTGAACAGTCCCATAGAAGCAAGCGAGCCAGAGTGGCTTGTATCTGGTGCAAAGGGAAATAAGCGTCTTACCTCAACGTGCAGCACATGGCATCAACAAGTTTGCTCCTTAAAAATGGCATTACTCTCCTGTCTAGCCATTCCAGCAGTATGTACGGTAACAAGGGTTTTTGTACAGTTTAGCATGCTTCAACCAATAGCAAGTCGTGTGCTGATTGGTTGAACTGGAGGTGGCTATTTACCTGGGTAACTGAAAATAAAAGAGAACAACGCTGATTGGTTGGTCGACTGCACTGTTTGCCTGATACAAGAGAGCCGAAGCAATGAGAACGGGAGAAAAGACAGATTTATGTTTTGATGTGTGCAGAAAGCAAGAATGATGGATTGAACCAGTGGCATCTTGAATTGTATGAGTGACATCTGAGTAATAGAAACTCATTTAAGCTACAGTTTTATAAGTTTTAATGTAATAAAGCAGGCACGGTGGAGTGATGGGGAGCGGCTCAGATTGAGGAATCAGAGAGCTGAGTTGGAATTTCAGTTGAAACCATTACATTCACTTACATGCTAATATCCATGGGAAAGGTATGAATCTTCTTTTTCTCCCCACTGGCTATGGGTATATAGCAGGACAGACCAGGTTCTATAGCCTTGGATGGCAACTGGTCTACCGCAGAAAGAAATAGCAACCTACTGCGGGAAAAAATCTGCCTTTTTAGTCATGTATCAAAAGATATATGATCGCCTCAGCATGTATCATGCATGGCACATAACTGAACTGAATGTAATAAATCAATGTATTACTTGTTGGTAAATTAATTGCTGTATTTTACCAACACTGCTTATAAAGCATTGAGCATTTTGTTTAATGTTGAAGTCTTTTATATTGGATAAAGCCAACTTTTATTTTTGAGAATGAAAATGTTCTTGCTGATTGTTCTTTGTTTCTTCATTACATAACTGCTTGAAAGGTTTGGTTCCTTTACTGCTTCTGTAACCAGCACCCCACGTTTCTTGAAATGATAATAGTAGTAAAGGATATAGTAACATTCTTTCATATTATTTGAAGCCTTTTATCATTAAAGCCGCCAACAGTTAATGTGTATATGTCATCACCATTAATGTGTATACAAATGATGTTTGGTATTGCCAGTGATTGTCAATACAAAATATTGAATCTAATTCCAGTTGACTCTACTTGTATTACTAATTCTTGAAGGCATGAACCCACATCTGCCTGTATTCTGGTCCCTTGTTA
Source organism: Acanthosepion pharaonis (assembly GCA_903632075.3). Taxonomy (NCBI): domain Eukaryota; kingdom Metazoa; phylum Mollusca; class Cephalopoda; order Sepiida; family Sepiidae; genus Acanthosepion; species Acanthosepion pharaonis. The sequence goes on from CAHIKZ030005544.1 coordinate 1,383,411, forward strand.
GATATCTTGGCAAAATGTCTTGTCACTACTATACCACAGGGACTGATAGAAAAAAGTGGGTGAGTAAGCACTGAGGCAAACCCCTCTCCCATAACTATATGACCTGCCTGGGCAATAACAGATCAAATTCACTAGTGATATGTAAAGAGAAAATAGAATTAATGAAACTTATGGAAATGCATTATATTTTTTAGTTTTCATTTATTCCATCTGTGTCTAGAAATTAGGGTTGTTTTGTTAGTTAAACTCTCATTTATGTTCAGCTGTTAATCATTTCAGTTGGTTTCTCAAAAGTTTTGTCTTATATTCTGATCTTGATTATTTTTATTATTCTATTAAAAATTAAAGCTGAAAATAACTTCTAGTCAAGATTAATAATTGTCGATAATGTTTCATCTAATAAAAATAATTTTTTGACTGAAAATAAGTTAATATAAAAATTGACTTTGTTTCTTCACTGAATTTGAAGATTTGGTGGACTAAAAATTTAGATATTTTGATTTTTAGAAAGAGTTTTTTTTTTTTTTTAGAAAGATTGATAGTGTTCTTTGTTAATTTCTTTCTGAATTTCTTGGATGAGGAAGTATTATTTACTTTACTTACATTCAGACTAAAGTCCTCATTTTTATTGTTATTATCACAATGTTTCAGCTGTTGTGCAGTACGAAGTTAGACTCAGTGAAAACAGGTCAAGATATAATTGAACAGTACTATAAACAAGAGATCGCCCTATATATGGTCAGTGGAATAAGAATAATCTACTCCCATAGATTAAATAAAGGGTTCAACTCAAGATTTCAAGAAAGTTACCTGGATTAAAAGACACCTGAAGAAGGTTGAAGGGCACAACGGGCAAAATGTGATAACAACAACAAAGATCAGGATATTAGTCTGAATGGAATAATGTTTTTTTTTGTTTTTTTCAAGTTCTAATTCCAATAATAATCTATGAACTGATGAAATGACTATGCATTAGAATTATTTTTCAAATTGTTTCTTTTTTTTTTTTTAGTGCCACTAGAACGCAAGGGGTTATAGAGAGTGGGAGCAAGAGTAAGGAGGTGTGATAGAGGAAAGGATGAAGAGAAGGATAGGGAATAGATCAAGGAGATGTCGATTGACATTGCATTTGAATAGTTGGAGATTATAGCTATCAGGGAAGCAAATAAAAGGAAGGGAGTTCCACAGATGGGAAGTGTGAGACATGAAGCTATTGGAGTAGAAGAGATGGCTACATTTAACTGTTTCAACAGTGAACGGATGGGACTGAGATGCCGACCTAGTGGCTCGTTTGAATTAATGTAGTTTGGGAACTAGCAAAAATAGCTTGTCGGAGCAGTTACTGTGAAAGTATTTGTAGACAAAAACAGAGGGAGGCGATGACATGTCTGTGAGAGAGCGACTGTAGAAAAAAACAGAGGGAGGCGATGACATGTCTGTGAGAGAGCGACTGTAAACGAGATGCCAGATCAGGGCCAACCACATTGCATATCTGTCTCTGGATTTTTTGATCAGTCCAAATACTTTTCAGCACCCCTTATATATTGATTCTAATTTTATGCATGGGAAGATTGTTAATTTATCCTGCAATTTAAGAATGTTCTGTATTTCTTGTGTATTTCTACATTACTTCTTTCTTCTTGTATATTTTAAAAAAAAGATTGTCAATCAAAGCAAGTCAATCAGCCGACTGTCTTTTCCTATCCATTTACCTTAAAAAAGGTTAAAACTGATGCAAACACAAGATGGTGTCTTTTAAAAAACTTCTTTCTGTATTTATTTTCAGACAATGACAATGCCCACCACAACTGACTGGTCAGCAACAATCTTTTTTATAAAAACCCTTTCTCCACCAATAACCTCAACGACACCCACAACAACAACTACAACAACAACTCTTGCTCCAACAACCAGTCAACGAAATTTTCCTGAACCAAATGCTACTGGTGTATACATTCCTCCTATGGCTGACGATATGACTATAGGTAAGCAATACAGCCTATTTCAAGTCCTGATTTAATGTCACTTATTTTTTTCTGTATTAGTGACCTATAAGAATACAAGCTTTCTAACTGAGCTGCTCAAACAGCTTCATCATCATCATCATTTTGCGGCCTCAGCCGAGATTGAACTCACTACACCTTTCCAGTATTCCCTATCTGTCATAGCACCTAAAAGATCTTCCTTAGGGATCAATGTGTCTCGTTTTATCCTATCTGGAAAGGTTAAGTTGCGTGATCGATTGTCAGATGATGGGTGCCTCCAGAGTACAAATGACAACACAAGTTCAGCTTAATGCTCATTGTTGGAAGTGTTCTGATAATGGTCTTTTGAATAAATAAGAATTTATGCTTATATTCTCTTGCAATTTTGTCAAATTGACCAAATAAATTTTTTAAATCTCTGAACCAAGGTGATCCTTAAGATGTCGATGGACATTGCATTTGAATAATTGGAGATCATAGCTATCAGGGAAGCAAGTAAGAGGAAGGGAGTTCCACAGATGGGAAGTGTGAGATATGAAGCTATTGGAGTAGAAGAAACAGCTACATTTAACTGTTTCAACAGTGAATGGATGGGACAGAGATGCTAGTGGCAGTCCTTAAGGATCACCTTGCTCTGAACACAAAAGAGCTATAAAAACCAGGGATACTTTAAATTCTTTATTCTCCTATATCCTGTATATAGATCATTCTTTCAATTTGAAAAACACCAAAATGGTTAATTTTATTCATCATAAATCATGTGGAAGAATAATTATTAATGTATTATTATTATTAAGATGTTTTAATGCATATGTTTATAAAGCATAGTCAAAAAATTTGGTTTAAGAAATTTAATATTTAAATATAAATCTACATTCTTAAAAGCTACTATGCAAATATCATTGGCTTAAATTTAAATTAAATCACTGACTTCCAAAAAATTCTGTCTACTCATGTTCAATCACAAGGGCTGGTATGATTTGCCAACACTTTCTAAAGTTAGTTGCTTTTTCTGCTTTTTTTTTTTTTTTTGCAAGGAAAGTCATTTGCATCTTGTTGAAAGTAACATTATAAGTGGCAGATTTAACTTGACACTTTTTTCAAAAATGACTTACATTAAATGAATTATATGCAACACAAAATTCAGTGAAAGTTACATTTTTTTTTTTTTTTTTCTTTTTTTTTTGACATATTTTGCCTGCTTTTTTTTTGTCACCGACACCCCAAATTCAAATAACTCAAACAAACAGACAAAAAAAATGTTGGGATTTTCTTCCAAGACCAATAACATCAAGTTACCTTCCACCCAAATTGACCACAGTGACATTCAGACCTGGGTCACATGCTCAAAAAGTGACTCAGCCACGCACTCTCATATATATATATATATATATATATATATATATATATATATATATAAAAAATGTGTGTATGTATTTAGGTAGCAAGAATTCTTTCAAAGATGTTTGGTTTAATAATATTGACAAGTTCTGTTTATCCAGTTTTTATTAATTTTTTTGAATTAGCTGTTTTATATAATCAGTAAAATTCACCTTTATTTCCCCCACCCCACTGAGTGCTTTCAAATGTTGCTACATTTGTTTTCAAGGAAAATTTGTTTTGAAAAGGATTGTAGCAATATTCAAAAGTATTTGGAAGAGAAAAAATAAAAATGAACTTTAATAAGTTTACAACTATATAAAACAATTTGGAAATTTGATAAAGTTAATAAAAAATTGGGTAGACAGAATTTGTCGATATCAATCAACCAAACATGTGTGTGTATGGTGTTGTGGGTGGGTAGTCTGACCTTTATCACTCTCTATGTCCCTTCATTTGCTGTACTAAAGTTTATCCTGCACTTGAAGATGACTCTGATCCCTGAATTTAAATTTGTTTGAATTTTGTAGTTGTGTTGTCATATCCTGCTATGCCAATAGAAAACAACTTTAAGGGAAATTAACAATAAGGATACTGCAATTGATAGGCCTTGAAAAAGAATGCAATGGAAAGGGAAGTATTATTAATAATGCAGAGTGTTAAAGGTTAATGTTGAAATGGGAAAAAATTTTACATTATACATTTCATCTTTCACATAATATTTTCCCATTTTATCATTAAATTATCCTAATAATAGTATATATATATATATATATATATATATATATATATATATATATATATATGAATTAATTGATTTAAAATATGTTTTTTTCGCGAAAAAACCATATTTTAAATCAATTAATTTATAATATTAATGCTCTGTAAATATAACCGAAACACGCTCCTCTGTGGCTCAATCGGTAAAAGCATATCAGGCTATATGACAGTTCTGGACGCATATTTTCTATGAAAATTTCTCGGACATTCAGGCCGGTAAATGTTGTTAATACTGTTTATTATAAACAGAGCATTTACTTAAATATTTGTATCTATAAAAAGAACGTATAAACATAAAAAATGTCTTAAAATATATATATATATATAGTTAAGTACTGAAAATGTTGGTAGTCCCTATGGATAATCCCAAGGAGGATGTAATCATGAGAGCTCAATGTTAATTCAGAGCGAATAATTTAATGAAAAACAGACCACTTTAAGGCACCATTGTAATAGTTTAATTCACCAGGAACTTTTAATTTTCCCTGGATCCTCAGACATCACTTTCAAAAGGTGAAACGAACAATGAAATTAAAATTTACACTTTTGACGGGTAGTGTGTATATATATATATACACACACACACACACACATAAGCATGCACACACTGCCTGAAGATATTAAGCAAATTCTATAAACTTCAGTAATACAAATTTGGTTTTAAACTAAATTGTCAAATTTTATACAATCAATTTAAATGTTAAAACACAGCCTGATTTAAAATTTTAGGTAGTATCAATGTTTTATTGAAGTTACTTGATGTCTTCTAAAAACTGCTGTCTGAAGTTAATTGGTAAAACCAAATAATTACATTTTACTCTAATAAAAAGTTAATAAAATCATCAAAATTTGATAAACACATATAATAGAACTAATAACAAATGCATTCTTTGAATCCTTTACATTTTAATATTGTGACCCTTCTTCTCAATGACAGCCAGTAATCTATTAGCCACTGATATTGTTAATATTTTTATGTCAGTAGATTCAATTTCCAACATGGTAGTTTTAACTGCTTCCCATAGGTCTGCTTTGCTGTTATATTGTTTGCTATCTTCATATAAATTCTTCTTCACAATTGACCATAGATTTTCAATTGGATTCAGCTCAGGACTTAATTGTGGCCATTCTATAATCTTCTCTCCTGTAAATCTTTTATGCTTAAAGAATCCCTGGGTAAACTTAGATACATGAGAAGGAGCATTATCGTGCATAAATACACGCTTTACTTTGAAACTGCAGGACTGAGACTTGTACCATGCAAAGAAAGTCTTGTTCATAAAATTGCAGTAGTTAGCACTGTTCAGTTTAACTGCTTCATTGACTTTGAAAGGTTCGATAATGGTTTGGTCAACAATTCCAGCCCATATCATAACACTACTGCTTCCTTGTTGCCTTCTTTTAGCCACAGGTACATCTGAATTAAAATCCATCTTTTGGCCCATCCATCAGGTCCATCAAATGTCATTCAAGATCCACCTGTGAAAATTACCTTAGAAAAGACAGTTTTCATGTACTTCTTGGTCCAATTTTGACACTTTAAAATATTTGCTTTAGAAATTGGAGGTTGTCTTGGAGATTTTTTTTTTACAGATCCCAATTCACAAAGTATTCTACACCTTTTGTCCTTCTTGACTCCCTCAATTCCAGCCTTTTCAAAGATCTGAGTGCTGGCCAAAATGGTTGTTTCACTATAACTCACTTTAGTTTAAGTTCATCTCAAGGAAGCAAGTTCTTAAAGTCTTTTCTTTTGCTTTGAGTTCTAAACTTACATTTTCAACAGCCTTCTTTATCGTTTAATGATCTCTGCAAAATTTCTTTGATATCTTTAATGTCAACATTCCCTTGCTCAAAAACTTTATTTCCTGTTTTTCAGCCAATGTTAGAACTTACCTTTACCCGTGTTTCAACATTTATTAAGGACTAAAAGAAAAAAATAGTTTTTATTAGATTTCAGAGGTCTTAAGCTAATATTAGTTTAATCTGCATAATAACTTCAGTCAGTCCATTTTCGTAAATTTCAAATATCTCAAAAACTGTTAAAAATGGCAGAAAATTTAGTTAAATATTTTACTAAGGGTGAAAATGGAGGAGTTTAAATTTGACAAATATTCGTTCAGAACTTTTTGAGTTATTGAGGTTTATTTGATTTGTATAATAACTTCAGACAGGCTGTAATTTTGCAAGTTTTGTTAAAATTCAATCCAAATTCATTAATAATTATATTGGATACTACAACATACTTAACAAGAAGACTCACATTACATCTCACTAACGATAGCTCAATTAGGTCTCATTTAAATACACATGGAGACCAACCAAACTCTATCTGTAAAATACTTGTTGATAATTTAAATATAATAGCCTCATCCACATGTAAAAAAAAGGTTAAAAATAATAGAAGCATTATTAATGAAAAAAGAAAAGGCCAGCACTCAAGAATAT